>LPNX010013232.1:628513-644164 GCA_001517045.1 Pseudotsuga menziesii | reverse complement strand
AACACACACACACACATATAGAGAGAGATTGTGTGGGAGAGAGAGGGGGGTAGGTGTGAGAAACAATGAGAGAGGGGGGAGGAGGGAGAAATAGAGAGAGAGTGATGTAGGGAGGTATAAATAAGGTGGAAAGATTTTTTGAGAGATTGAGAGTGAGGGAGGGACATACACACACACACACATATATATATATATATATAGAGAGAGAGAGAGAAGGGGGAAAGACACACACACACATACACATAGATATAGTGAGAGATGGAAATACAAAGGCATGGAGGGCCATTGATTAAGGCCTATAGGGATAGTGAGTAAGGCACATGTGTATCCATAGATGCCAAAAATATTATTTAGGGATCGAGTCTTAGATTTCCTCCCTTAACCATGTTGAGGCCTTAATACCTATATCTAATGCTTAAAACCTCTTAAAGGCATGTGCATATTTTCTTGGAGACGAAGAATACCTTGAGTAGGTCATTTGTGGTGCTTCAAGGATTTTTTCATGAACATGGGTTCCACAAATATTCCATTATGGAATAAGGAATGGGCATATTCCCTTAATAATGTCTTAGCGGTCCCATACCTGCTGCTCAAAACCACCTAATTCTACTAACATCCATACTCATAGTACAAATACATCTATGAGATGCCATGTGTGATTTTTTAAGGCATCCTTCCTATCCCTAGATGCCTAGAAGCTTTAGTTAGGTCCTAAGGGCATAGTTTCCTCCCTTGACCTGGTCCATGGCCTTGATATGCATACCTAGTGCTCAACAAATGATGATGGCATGCATATCCCGATTAATATTCAAATGAGTCACTTTCAATGTCATGTGTGGTGGTTGGAGGCATCAATTTTTTACCTAAATGGTTAACAAATTCTTGTAAGGCCTAAGGACCAAGTGTTTCCCCCTACCCATGTGAAGGGGCCTAATATATGTACTTAGTGTTAAAAATATTATAATGGAACTAGTACCCCCATTTCAAGGTAAATCAAACCATAGAAGGATCTATTGAGTTTGTTCAACACATCATTCTTGGGTCTAGATGGATAGAAGCATCTTCTAGGGGCTAAGGCCTAGGTTTCCTCCCTTATTATTTCTAAGGTCCCAAGACACATACATAGTACTTAAAAATCCCTAATGGTTCCCATATCCCCATTCAAAACAAAACTATCAACATGAGAAGTCATCTATGGTTATTCAAGGTGTCATTCGTGGACCGTGAGCCCTAAAAGTTGGTTTACAACCTAAAATTAAATCTTTATGTACCAACCATGATTAACACCTTATCCTCCATATATAATGTTAAAAAAATCCTAATCATGGCCATATCCCAACTTAAAGGTTGAGGATACCCTTAAGAGAACATGTGTGTTTTTTCGAGGTGTTGTTCTTGGCCCTATATGTCTATAGGATTCCTTTAGGGCCTAAGGACTATGTTTCCTCCCTCAACCATGTCTACGGATATGTTTCTAGTGCTAAGAGAATTCTAATGCATCGCATATTCTTTCTTAGATGCAAAATATCACATATGGAGGTCCTATGTGCAGGTTCGATGCCTTATTCATGGATCTCAAGACTTAAAAGCTACCTTTAGGAAATAATTCTTGAGTTTCCTCCCTCAACCATGGTCAAGGGACTATGACCCAAACTTAGTTCTTAAAACCTCCTAATGGTGTCCATATTACAACACAAAGAAAAAATATTCTCTTGGGAGGTTAGGAATGGTTGTTTGAGATGTTATTCTTGACGATGCTAAAATATTATTATAGGTCCTAAGTCTTGATGATGCAAACTATTGTTTTTATTCATTTCCCTAGCCATGGACTAAAACCAATTATTTTGGTTCTCCATAATGCATGCATGTTTTTCTTCTCTGAAACGCATGCGTGTTTTGATTCTCCAAAACGCATGAGCGTTTTTCTTCTCCGTAACGCGTACACATTTTGTTTCTCCATAACACGTATGCATTTTGTAGCTATAAAACACATTCACACTTTTCTTCTCCATAACGCGTACGTGTTTTGTAACTATTAAATGCATGCATGTTTTGTAACTATAAAACACATGCACATTTTTCCTAGCCTAACCTACGTGTCATATGACATGTCATGATTAATATTAACCAAACCAAGCATTACAGAATGTGAGCGCGTTTTGTTTTTATGTATCATGAGCGTGTTTCCACAAAGTAGGATTGCATCTAAAAGGTCCCTCAACTTATTGCAAACACCCATTGACTTATTTTTTTTAAACTGTATTGATTTCATCTTAAACTTAAAGATATATCAAGTATGGGATCATATATATTGAGGTGTGATTGTTTTCTTAATGTGTAAAAAATTTAAGATACAAAAATTTAGACCTCAGAGAATTGGATCCCTCTTGCTGTTTGGTAGATCCCAGTTGAATATGTATCTACATTGATGATAACAATGGGAGGTATATTTTTTTAAATTATAATAATGGACATTTATCAAGCTTTAACTAAAGGGCCTAGTGAAAAAAAGGTCATAATGAAACTTTCATATGGGTTAATTAAAAGGAAGAAGGGACTAGTTTTCTTTTGAAATGGAGAGCTTTTTAAAAAGGATTTTGTCTATTAGATATGTAACGAAAGACAAGGTGTGCCCCCCCTTTTTTTAAATCGACCATTGGACCTTTTCTAGGGGGAGGGGATATTTGATTTTCTTCATGGAGAAATTTAAGTGTGGCAATGACAATAGTGACAACCGAAGTCGAAAAACTAATTAATGGACATTTTTTTAAACAACATTAACAAATTTCGATCGAGAAGACATAAAGGATTCCGACATGGAAAAGCTTTACATCGCTAGCACATGGGTGATCCAAATTTATGTGAGAATGAAATGAAAGAGCATATATAAAACCATGTACTATATAGAAATATTGAAATAAACACAGTGATACAATAAACTCATATTCTATTAAATGAGTGAAACAAAACAAACTCTAAAATAAAAGTATCTAGAATGGTGGTAGCTATATCTTTGAGAAGAGGTGTGGCGGATACATGTATTCTTGATAAGAAGATGACAAAATGAGGTTTTAGGGATTTTTTATCACAAGAATGAGGGAAAAAAACCTTAACATCTAAAAAACTAACTCTAGGAGATGAACCATAAAAATGGTTTATGGGCCCTAAGGTGGTTAGTTGAGAGGTCATCTTCTTAGGGGAATAATGTTTGCATACAAAAATCGTTTAGGGAATTCAGTAGCTCATTGAAAAGGTCTAGACAACAAGAAAATTTTTGGACATCGAGCCTTGACTTTGGTTGGGCCACTATCAAAATACATGGATGAGAATAAATATTTTACAGAGGTCATCTGCCTTGAATATCCTGAATCAATGATGAAGGAAGAAGAGTCTGAAGAACCAAAAACAAGTGTGTGACACCTCTCTTTGTTGTCTGATCCTGAACCTTCATCCTGCTTCCTTGCTCCATCAGGCATCGGGATGTTTTTCTTCTCAAGCAACTACACCATCATGTCTATGGTATTATTCATACATGCACTCTTTGGATTCCATCCTTAGTGACAGTAGGTGCATTTGGTCTTCTCTTTCTTCTTCTTGTCCTTGTCTTAGAAAGGATTCGAACCCTCATCTGAAGATTTGGGTCTGCCTTGCTTCTTCTTATCTTGGTGCCTCGAATCCTTAGCTTTCTTCTTTCCTTTGGATGGGTTAGAAACCCATGCAACAAGATCTTGATATTTACTAGATTTGATGGTACCCATCTGCACTAGTTTCTCTTGCTCTTGGGTCAATGAATCCATGAACTCGAATGATGCAGACATGCACCAGTTTCAAGTTGTCAGCTTGCTAGAGTGAAATGTGCTTACAAAAACTAAGTACTTTGTCCCTATATTCAAAAGTATGGACAATATGAGTTGTTCCTCCTTCTTCTCTATGCCATATTGCTTTAGCTGAAGCACCAACGATTTGAACTTGGTGAAGAAATCTTGGATTGTCTCAAAATGAGCTAGACTCAAGGAGATGAGCTCATTTTTGAGCTACTAACCTCTCATCTCACTAGTCTTCCCAAACAATGCCTCAAGCTTGAGCCATACTTCATTGGGAGTAGCTATAATTTCTACATGGAAGAGAAAGTCTCTCGAAATGTTGAGACAAATCATTCCAAACACTTCATCAAGCCTGTTAAAGAACTTTGATTTATCAACGAATGAGTTTGCTTTGAACTCTTTCCCCATGGTGACCTTGTGCAGGACTTTCAACTTCCGTTGGATCACTATTTCGGCCTTCCATTCGAAATTGTTGAACGGGGTCAACAAAAAATGGTTCTGCTCCATTTCTGCTTGTGCTCTTGGTGACAAATTGTTGATTGTACCTGTAATGAAAAATGCTCGAATCTATCTGGAGAATCCCTCTAACAAAAACTCAAACAATATGTATTTGATTTGCATATCCAAAGAGCTCTAATACCATGTGATCATTAATTCAAATCTATATCTAGGAGCCAAATAAACTCTAACAATTCGATATTGTTTACAAAACATGAACAAGATAACTAAAAGAGTGAAAACTGCATACACACATGAGGTAAAGATCTTATTATGAATGTACAACATGTAACTATGTCTGGATCAGGTATATAGTACAATAGGGAAAAATCACGAGGCCTTGGAGGCCATATGGATGCATACAAGTGTTAGCTCAAGATTTGAGCCTCAAATCCCCCTAGGTGGACCAATGAGCATCCTAATCATCCCAAACGGTCACAAATGCATGTGTGAACATGGAAAAGGCATGCTGGAACATAAATGGAGGTATGAAAGGCGTGGGTGAGCACATGGGTGAGTGGGAATGTCTTTAGGAGGGCAATAAATTCTCAAGGAAGGACAAAAACCACCTAAAACATGAACTAGCACCTCAAGTCAAACAAAATATCTGAAATTGGGGATCCAGAGTGCATGCTGGTTGACTGTAATCAATATGGGAATTTGGGTTGTCAGAATGATCAACCTGAAGCACCTCAACTATGCGTAATGATTAACTAGGAGCGCCTCAACTATGAGTAAATGACCAATTACCGTAAGTCTAAACCATAGAATCAATGCACGATTGCAAATGAAATCTACCCAAGGTATAATACTATGGTACTAAGGTTGATTATGCTATAACAATAATCCTTTACTAGCATACACAAAAGTTTGGGCCCCATTTGTTGGAATATTGGACAATACTGAGAGGGGGAGGGTGAATCGGTATTGATAACTTTTAATAATTGAAAACACTTTTAATTTATTAATTAACACACATGATCAATAAGAACACATAGAACATAAATTTATCATGGAATCCCAATTGGGTAAACCACCAATACTTCATATTACTGCAAAATTATATTTTACAAATAGTTTTTGCTTACTACTATAGACAAGGATTGTACTACACCCTATTTACCAACAACTAATGGAAGGAGTCTACGACCCCCTAGTTTATGAGATGCTACTGAAAGGATTCTATGACACCTTATTTACCAGTTACCACTAGAAAGAGGCTATGACCTCATAGCAAGAAAATTCCCTTCCCTAGCACCACCCTAATGCCCTTATTTGATAATTTGATCTCTGGTCGTCCTAGATCAATTGATATGTCAATTGAATGTACATAGACACATATTTGAAAGTTTAAACCATTGTTTATATACCCTCAAACATATCTCTTCATTCAAAAGTCACCTATCTTCATCGTCACTCTTCGCAGACAAATAAACTAATTCAAAATTACTTCTTTGTTTACTGTTTTTAACTCTATTTAATTTATTAGTTACAACCTTCTGTAGTTTCATTTCCACAATGTCCTTTCCATAATGTCCTTTCTGTAATGTCCTTTGCTTCTGTTGTTCGTCTTTTGCATGAATTTTTCCACACTCTATGGAGTGCGGATTTTAGATTCCTTCCACAATGCAGATTGCGGGTTATAGGTTTTCCTCCAAAAATTTTGAAATTGGGCTTCTGCAAATCATCTTCTGTAACTCCTGTGAGCCTTCGCTCTCTTGTGGATCTAATATCATCCATCGATCTTCTATCAGTGTGAAACTTTGTGGATCTATTATATCTCGTGCAGATTCACTTCGTGAATTATTTTTCCATCGTCGATTCATCTTTCTCCTTTATAATCTCATCTGTCAATCTGCTATCAGTGAGGAACTACATTTTAAATTTGTGGATCTCTTATCTCCTGTGCAGATTCACCTCGTGAATTCTTTCCCTATCGTTGATTCATCTTTCTCCTTTAATCTGAATCGTCTAATCACTATCAAATAAATGAACACAACTTTTGCATTGTTTTTATCAATAAACTTGATCTATCTTCACCCTGAATTGATCTCCTTATTTGGATCTGTCTCTAACCTCTATAGATTCATCCTCCACGTAGTTTTGCAGATTTGTTCATCAAGGGTATCGATCCAAGGACTTGATCCTCTCGTTGGATCCTTTCATGTTTCTTTCCATCCTTATCACATATCCCATCGCTTGCCCTTCCATCGCTTATACATTTGTCATTACCGAATTATTTTGACATCAATGACAATTATTTCCAACATTCTCCCCCTTTGACATTGATGGAAATATCTAAACATACTCCCCCTTTGACAACAATGACAAAGGTTCTCTTCTAACAACTCCCCTTGTTAACATATCTTCCCTTGACATACTGCTTTTTCTTCCTCTTCTTCTTTTTGTTGTAAGGAGATTATTCCCAACTTATGCCTAAGATGCTCAAATGCTTCTTTGAGAAGTGGCTTAGTGAATATATCAGCAACTTGTTCCTTCATATCAATATACTCCAATTTGACCATTTTTTGTGATACTTGCTCTCTTAAAAAATGATACTTGATCGGGATATGTTTTGTTTTAGAGTGCATAACATGATTTTTGGATATGTTTATAGCACTTGTATTGTCACAGTGTATAATAATGGGGTCTTCATATTTTACATGTAAGTCTTCCAAAGTCTACTGCATCCAAATAACTTGGGTACAACATGATACAACCGCAATATACTCAGCTTTTGCTATAGACAATGAAATGGAGGACTTCTTTTTGCTTAGCCATGACACCAAACAATCTCCTAGGTAAAATGTTGCTCCACTAGTGATTTCCTTGTCATCAATATTTCCTGCCCAATCTGCATCAATAAATGCTTTTAGAGTGAAGTTATTGCTTTTTGGATACCATAATCCATAATCCACGGTTCTTTTTAGATATCTAAAAATTCTTTTCACTGGAGCCACATGTGTTTCTTTTGGGGTTGTGTTGGCTGAATATTCCGACAAAGGACAACTAAAAAGAACTAACCCATATAAGGTGCTTAATGCAACCCCGGTATTTTTGACATGACTAATTAGTGCGGGAACAAAAGCCCCGCTGCCTTTGTAGATTTTCTCTCTAAAATAAAGTCTCACAATCAAATATGAATACTTTCCCTAAAAGGTATTCTAAAATGAAAAACTATATTTAAATCAGATGCAAATTTTAAAACACAAAACATACATATTTAGCAACTGCTAAATGACACAGATTTAGCAGCTGCTAAACTAAACTATAGCTTTCCAAAACAAAAAACTTAATTTAAAACTAAAATTAAACTAATATATTTCTATCATATACTAACATTCAGAGAAGCATGGTTATAAAAACTAATATAGTTGTTACCGGAACTGAATCATATGTAAACATTTCTTAACAAAATGACAAAACAAAGTTTATCATTCAGTAAAATAACAATGAAACTGATTATTGAAAATATTCTGAAAACAGCGTTAGTTCAAGAGAAGCAGATCTATCCCTCCCACATGATAATAAAATATACATGTATCAAAGAAAATAGACAATATAATAAACATGAAGGAGTATATATATCTTTAGAATGAAAATTCATAAAGTAATGGTAATCAAATTCATATCAAAGTTTATGTCACAAAACAGCATCGGAGGTTGCTATCAACTCCCATACGCACTTGCGACACCGATCATGAACTCTAAGGAAAACTTTTACAAAAATTTCTAAAAAAACAGTTGTTCAGAAATTTTATAAAGCTTCCCTGCACCTCCTCACACTTCCCCTTTCAAATCAAAGTTACCAAAAGGAAATGATTGGATTACAGAAGAGAATAAATCTACTTCAAAATCTATGGAGACCTCCCTCCCAACAGCATTTCCTCTTCTCTAGTTTTCAAAAACATAAAAAATAAGAAAATTACAGAGCATAAAAAGAAAACTTCTCCAGTTCTGTTGAGCACTACCTCAATAGAATTTTTGCTCCATTTATAAGTCATGGAGACTAATAACAACTTCCATAGTTCTCGACCTTCATCCAATGAACTAACACACACGTCATTTTGTTTATGTAATGAAATTACTTCAGGTATCCATCATAATTTTTGTGATTTTCACGTAAATACTGTCGCATTGTAACTTCTTTATTTGTGTTTCTTGGTCAACACTCCCGGTACATCTTCAATCTTCTCGATGAGTATCATGGTGCTTTTCTTGATTTCAGGCCTGCAATCACGAATGAAATTATTTGTAATAAATAAACTTCTGGTGCATAACATAAAATCAATAAAAAGAAATACTCAGAATCACGAATGAAAATAAAAAATAAAAAGGATTCAGAATTTAGCAAATGATCAAGAAGCTTTTTGCATTGGTGAATGACTTCCTGATTTCACGGAGTTCATAACATTTCTCCAATATCTGATTCGAGAATGTTTCTTTGTAATCTCAATATTCTATTGCCAACAAGGTGGACTGATCTGGAAGCTTCATTTACTGAGATATAATAGGTGTTGGTAGAATGGACTTTATTCACTCATTAATTCAGCAATTGCTCTGGCAGGTAGACGAACTCCGTGATATTTGGCTGTGAGATGTGGCGGTTCTTTTTGGTAAGAGTTTGAACTTTCTGAATATGTTGACGATTCTTTCCCAATGGCAATTAGAAACCACTGTGGCGTGTGATACTCTTTTATTGTGGCACATGGCAAACTTGGCGGCCTTTGCAATCTTACGGTAATCAAAATATGCAGTAACTTATTCATGGAATTCATATCCTCATAAAAATTTGCAGCGGCTTGAAGAAACTAACTATATACCAGTAATAAGAATATTTAAAATACTTTATAAATATTAATCAATCCTTTCAATCTGTACGCCAACTTATCACCTTCAAGGTCTACAGTTTAACTAATAAAAATAAATATTAAGAAGGATTGACAATATGAGATTTATTATGAAAAATAAAAATAATGAAATCTTCTACGAAGTTGTTAATGCATCGCATTGTTTTTCTTGTGTATTGACGTAAGTTGGTGGATGTTAAACTATGATAAAAGCCAATCTTTATAAAATATTATAACTGGCCAAACTCATCTGATTGTATATGATTATGATAATATAAAGTGAATTGGTTTTAACTTAGAAAATTCATAATATTAAAGCAACACATTATTATTTGTTTTGACCTCGTTATATTGCCTATTATTTATATTGCTTATTATTGTGAAGAAACGACTTTATTTTCTTTCAAGTTCATAAATAATATATATGAAATCATTTGAGATAATGATAATGGATCCACTAAAATTAGCTTTTCATTGTATATGTGACCAGCATAGATCCAAATCCTAGGCTCTATCAAAGCGTCCAGAGGGATCAAATCTCTGGAGGTGCAAACTTCTTCTTAAGTATTTCACTCAAGGAGCTATCAGCTTTGGTGTGTCCTATGTAGAGCCATTGATTTGATTCAAACTAAAATACACATCTTTTTATTTAAGGTTCACATATAATATTTTTATTATTAATATTTAATATTATTTATGGCCACATATAATATTTTTTATTTTGTTAGGCCCTCCTAAACCATGTACAAAAAACAATGGGTTGTTTAGAAGGGCTTGCACATGGTCTTGAAACCATTTGCAAGGCCCTCTTAAACCATGTACAATAACTCTGACTTTACCAAAGGCTTAAAGAGATCCATTTTTAGAATGCTAAATTTGAGATTTACATCTAAAGGGATTTAATCCCTATTTAATTTTACTAAAATTAGATTTAATATAAATTTATACTAATTTATTACTGAAATTACAACACAATACTCATGAGTGAAAGTATAAAACAATACTCACCAGTGAAAGTATAAAACACAGACATAACCAAGTTGTTGAGTGAAGGTATAAAACACAGATATAACCCATCTTGTTGAAACTAGAGCAATCAAAGTTGCAGTTGCCTTCACCGTGGAACTTGCCCCACAAAACAGAACACCCAATCTGATTTGTATCACGTTCACCATTGACAACATCAAGAACACACATCCAATTACAGACCCAAGTGCCCAGACAAGCATTCCAATATTACCCTTGTGAGGATCTTTGGCGTTGTATATTATGATTGCTAATTAGCAAGCCATGTACAATCAAGCTGGAGAAACGGAAACGAACCACCTCAAAAACCAAAATAGAAATTTGAATGATGCAACGTCAAAAACCAAAGGGCTCTTAATAATGTGCTTACCTGCATCACAATCGCCACTGTGCTCCAGGCTCTTCTGCCCAGATGATGCTGCAGACAACCCAACGAATACATCAACTGTGAACAACGAGTTCACACTCACCAGGAAATCCAGTACTGTTCACACTCACCAAGAAATCTCACCATTATTTCGTAAAGCTATCTTTAAAAAATCCGAAAATCAAAACATTCTATCCGCATACAAATATGTTGTGAAGGTATCTTGCTCTCAAGATCATGGACGGTGGCCTTGACACGATGGTGGCCTTGAGGTGAGCATTAGTTGGCTCCCATCTATTCTCAATCGAAAAGGCCACTGTCCCTTAACCGTTTGCCCCTTTTCCTCTTTCAAGCCTTTTTCTTTGTCCTCCTTCCTTGTCCCTAAATAAAACTTTAATTTAAAATACCCTAAATTTAATATTAATTTTGAAAGGTTAATTTAAAATCAGTTTATAAACATTAGGGTTTTAAATTAATTTAATTTCAACCTTTTAACCTTGATAATTCCTTGTAAATCCTTAGGAATCTTAAGTAAAATTGAATTCAACCTTATCCTAAAATTAATCTAAAAGATTTTCCCTAGGTTCAGACATATTATTAGGCATCAAATTTAAAATAAAATCTGTTATTAATAATATTAAATTTAAAAACTTTTAGGTTTTAAATTTATTATTAAGTTTTAAAATTTAATAAATCCTATTATTAAGCTATAAAAACACCTTTCAATGAAAATTTAATTATAATTAAAATTCACTAATATATTTAATAACTTTAAGTTTTCAAAATTATTAAGGTTTTTTAAAATTGTTACTAATAATAATAAATTGAGAAACTTTAAGGTCTTTTATTATTAAGGTTATTAATAATATAAATCTAAACTTTAAGGTTTTAAAGGGTTTTTCCAACCTCTAAAATCCTATAATTAAGCTAATCACATTGCAATAAAATTTAGTTATGATTAATATTAAAATTCATTAATTTAATAACTTTAGGTTTTTTTCAAATTTATTATTAGATTTTAAAAATTGGTTATTAATAATAATAAACCATAAACTTTAAGTTTTTAGGTTTATTACTTATGCGTTTAAAATTGTTATTAATGATAATAAATCTATAACTTTAGGGTTTTAAACTTTTGGGCTTAATAACAATAAATTTAATGACCTCAGGTTTTAAAAGGTTTAATTTAAACTTTAGGGTTTTAAAGGGTTTTCCAACCTTTAAAATCCTATAATTAAGCTAATAGATCACCTTGCAATAAAATTTAGTTATGATTAATATCAAAATTCATTAATTTAATAACTTTAGGTTTTTTGAATTTATTATTAGGTTTTTAAAATTGGTTATTAATAATAATAAATTAAAAACTTTAGGTTTTTAGGTTTATTACTAATGCTTTTAAAATTGTTATGAATGATAATAAATCTATAACTTTAGGGTTTAAACTTTTGGGCATTAAGTAGGTTTTTAAAAAACCATTTCAAAAACTTTAGGGCTAAAAATGATTGAAATCTCCTTAATAAAACATTTTTTCATATTGTCTAAATTGAGCCATTTTATAGATTTAATAATATAAACAATTCTTTTCCGATTAATAGGTTTAGAAAATAATTTGTCCGCGCATTTGTAATCAAATAAAATTAAAAATTGAAAATTCTCCGACATAGCAAACCCTAGTCTCCGCGGCCGACCTTAGACTTTCTCACCGGTTCTAGTATTTAACTTTGGTTCTCACCCTCTCCACATTCGACTGTGTCTTGATGATGGATCCTGATATAGATTCGAAACATCGACCTCGTCATTTCGATATTGTGGTTTTTCCGATTACATCTCCAACAACCTATCACCACAGAAATTTGGCAACAGAGATTACATCCCTGCATGGAAGGGATATCTGGCAAAAATTCCGTCTTCTGGAGAGTTTGAGGATTAAGATAAAACTGAGAGCTGCGGACTTAAACTTTTTGAAACAGTGTAGGGATAAGAAACTCATCCCTGATTTCGCCACCATCAAACACAAAATGCGTAGTAGCTGGAATAAGAAAGCATTTGACAGACTTAGCGAGTCGCTGGTGAGAGATGAAATAAAGAAGACATGATATGAGTTGGATGGTCTGTCCAAAAAAGCACTCACCTTGCACTTATGGTTGGCAAATACCATACGTTTGGATCTCTGGAGAGTGGCAGATGCCAGCGCGGCCCTGAAAGCATTGAACTGGGAATGTAAAGCACAACTGAGACAAGAAAAGAAAATCATGAAACTGGAATCGCGCCTGAACCCGAACACTACACCTGCGCAGACCACAATGGATGATAGAAGAGCAATCAAGGGGAAGATAGCAATCGATGGTTTGACAGCAATCAAGGATCTGGTGGCAAACAATTGCAAGATAAATGAACCGAGCCCAAACCACAAAAGAAATGATAATACACCAGCAAATGAACCAGCTACACCAGCGTTAACACAGAAAGCAAACGTGGGACATATACCAGTGAATGGGGCACACGAAAATACACCAGCATCAACGTGTAGTGCAAGAAATGGACATACACCACCAGCATACGGCAATACATTAGTTTGGAATGTAAATCAGACCAACATCGATTTACACTAGCTTGAAACTAGCAATATACCAACACAGAGAGCATACTTTAGACATACACCAGCATACGGCAATACATTAGTTTGGAATGTAAATCAGGCCAATAGCGATTTACACCAGCTTGAAACCAGCAATATACCAACGCAGAGAGCAGACTTTAGACATACACCAGCGCGTGGGATGCAAGACAATACTCCAACGTGTGACTCAGATCATGCCATTGTCAACATTTCAGCATTCGGTGGGACTACGGCAAACGACAGGTCAGTTTTTAATGTTTTAACAGCAATGAATTGTTTAACAATTGACAGCATTGATAGACATACACCATCGCATGGGGCACAAGACCTTACACCAGCGTGTGTTACAAATCCTGCCAATCACAACATACCAGCGTTCGACGGGACTGCAGCAAACAACAAGTCAGCTTTTAATGTTTCAATAGCAGAGAATTGTTTAACAAATGATAGCATTAATTCACATTTGAAACTTGATATTACCTTAATGAATAAGACAAGCGATACCTTAGCGCATAGGGAAAACTCCAGCGTGGGAATAACTACAACCGCCCAGAACAATACATCAGCGCAGAGGACAAATCTTGGTAATGATCCGAGATCAAGCTTTAAACCTAGCGCGAGGAAGAATACACCGACGCAGAATATAAACTGTGGCAAGAGAGCAAATGAAGGGAAGAAATTGGTGAATCTCTCCAGCCACACATTAGATAGTGCTGAATCCACTATTTTGAAAAAAGGTCTCAATTTTGCCGTAGCCCCTAGAACCATCCCCGTCGAACCCATTATCTGCAACATTGAGGATAGCATCCAAAATTTGAACACTGTTCATCAAGAAACAATAAGACAGGAGTGTGCCCTAGTATTGAGAAAAGCCAAGCCACCCAAATGCAACATTACAAGAGAAGAAGAACGTGCCCTAAGAAACATGAGGGCTAATGAAGACATAGTTATTCTTAAAGCAGACAAAGGTGGTGCCACTGTGATTTTGGATAGGGCAGACTACAATGTTAAAATGCTTGACCACCTCACCAATATTGGAAGCTATAGGAAACTAAGTAGCAATCCCATTTCTAGAGTAATTAAAGAAGTCAAAGGAGTGATTATGAACTCCAATTTGGATGATCATTTGAAAAAATGCCTTATCCCCACCAGAGACATCACCCCCAGGATTTACGGCCTACCCAAAATCCACAAAGAAGGAGTCCCGCTCCGTCCTATCGTCAACACTATAGGATCCCCCACCTATGAGCTTTCCAAACACTTAGCCAAAGTGTTAGGCCCCTTGGTCGGCAATACTGATTCCTTCATTAAGGACTCAAGCCATTTTGTCGAACTAATCAAATATGAGAAACTAGAACCTAAGGACATGATTGTAAGCTTTGACGTGGTCTCACTCTTCACAAAGATACCTTTAGAGGAAGCAATCCAGGTTATCAAGGATGCCACCGACCCCCACACAGCCAAGCTTACAGAAATCTGCCTTAGATCAACCTTCTTCAGCTTCCAAGGTGAATTTTATGAGAAAACCACAGGTGTGGCTATGGGATCCCCCCTCTCACCCATTGTCGCAAACCTCTTTATGGAGAAATTTGAGAGAGAATCCCTGGACTCCTATCCTTTAAAACCTTTAAGATGGAAAAGGTACGTGGACGACATGAATGTGGTGTGGCCGCATGGTGAAGATGAACTCACGAAGTTCCTAACACACCTGAATAGTATCTCCCCCAACATCAAATTCACAATGGAACTTGAGGAAAACAGGAGCATCCCATTTCTAGATGTCCTCCTTACGAGAAAAGAAGATGGCACTCTGGGACACGAGGTGTTCCATAAAAAGACGCACACGGATAGCTACCTCCACGCAGACTCCCACCACCATCCTTCCCAGAAGATAGGTGTTCTCAATACTCTAGTAGTGAGAGCCTCGAGAATCGCAGAATCGAAACATATTGAAAAAGAGAAAGACCACCTTAAAGAAGTTACAAACCCAAGGTCATCACAAAGACCCTCGGCAAAACCCACAACAAGAACCTCACAGGTGTGAAAACTACTGACAACAAGAACACCATCAACTCACGAGCTTACTTACCATATATACAAGGGGTGATTGATAAGATCGCTAGAATCCTCAACAAGAAAAACATCACGACTTCGTTTAAACCCCTGGAGACCATTAAGAAAAGAATGAGATCGGTTAAAGATCCAGTTGATCATACACAATTCAAAGGGGTTTATAAGATCCCTTGCTCGTGCAAGATCAGCTATATAGGTGAGATGGGACGTTCTTTCCACACATGACTAAAAGAACATGAGGCGAACAATAGAAAAGAACGGATCCGCTCCTCAGCCCTTGCGGAACATGTAGCCAAAACCAAGCATCACATTTGCCTAGAAGACACCATTATCCTCGTGAAAGAAGACCGGTACTTTAAAAGAAAATTTAGAGAGGCCTTAGAAATTACC
>LPNX010013232.1:604040-626356 GCA_001517045.1 Pseudotsuga menziesii | reverse complement strand
TATATATATTAAAGTCTAATGTTTTTGATAGTAAGAGATGTTTGTTGTCAAAACTATAAAAAGGATAGAAAATATTTAATGAAGAATTGATATACATGTTATATAGTTTTAATATAGGATTTATGGATGTAAGTGATTCATTAATTATATAAATATATAGTTACAAGTATACAAGTGTTTTTCAACAATGATGCAAAGAGACTTTAATGACAAAATAATGATTTATGGACAAAGCAATGAGTTTAAATGCAGTAATAAAATGATTATGAAATTTTGACTGATTGCTTCAGTATAATAATCACGAAGTCATCATCAGATGAAAATTAAGAGCACCAATCATGAAAAGCTGAAAGGATCACCAAATGATCTTCCATAAAAACCAAGTCAAAAGAAAGCATCAATATAGAGAGTGAGAAAACCATGTAATCAACTACCAAATCAAGCAAGATAAGATGGAAGAAAAGTAAAATCTATGTATTTATAAAATTCTAATGAGGACCCCTTTTGATTTTACAAAAATCAAGGGGAGTTGTTTGGGTGCCAGCAGGCTTATTGGAATCTGGCAACCACACCTACAACCTACATTACATCTGTTCTTGTAGTTGTTACATATAATAGACTACCAATCATTGACCTATACATAGTATGATCTATTTCTAAAGATTCATCATCCTTGCTTAATTTACAATGTGTGACCATATGAGTACTAATAGGTTTGGATTCTTCCATTTTGAATTTTTTCAACATTTCTTTGATATACTTTGTTTGAAAAAAAAAAGGTCCCTATTTCTGATTGAGATACTTGTAAGCCTATAAAGAAGGCTAGTTCTCCTAACATTGACATCTCAAATTGTTTCTTCATTTTTGAAGAAAAGTTTACACTCAAAATTTGTAGATCACTTCCAAATATGATATCGTCTGCGTAGACTACTATAATGATCATATTTTTGTTTTCAATTTTTATGTATAGATTACTGTCAATGGCCCCCCTTATATACCCTTGTTGTTTTAAATAATTGTAAAGTATTGAGAACCATGCTCTTGGAGCTTGTTTAAGACCATAGAGTTCCTTCTTAAGTTGCATACATGATTTTTATTTTCTGATAAGAGAAAACCTTCAGGTTTCTCAACATAGACTTCTTCTTCAAGTTGTCCATTAAGAAAAGTAGATTTTACATCCATTTAATATACTTTGAAGTTTTTGTAACATGAAAATGCCAAGAACATTATGATTGCTTCAAGTCTTGCTATAGGTGCAAAAGTTTCTTCAAAATCAATACCTTCCACTTGAGCATTTCATTTATAGACTAACCTTGCTTTGTTTCTTATCACTTTTCCATTTTCATTTAACTTATTTTTGAATACCCACTTGGTTCCTACAATATTCTTGTTTGCAGGTCTTGGAACTAGTTCCCAAGTTTGGTTTTTCTTAATCTGATCCAACTCTTCGTATATGGCTTTGACCCAATCATCATTTTTTCTAGCTTCTGCAAACTTATTAGGTTCCACCAGTGATAGTAAGGCTTGTTCATTAAACAATAGTTTCCTTCTTGTACTGGCTCCAGCATCTTTGTCACCTATGATTTGTGTCTCAAGATGATCTTTTTGTATTCTCCTAGATGAAGATTTTGTATTAGATCTTGGAGATTCTTCATCTTCACTTTCCTGTGAGTTTCATTTTTCTACTCTTTCATATTCTTCTTCAAGAGCATCATCTTCTTGTGAACTTTCTTATTTTTGTTTGTCATTTATTTCTTCATCACCAGTTTCTTTAGCATCCTCATTTTCTTGGATTTGGATTCTTCTTGACTTACTGTCATCAAGATTTACACTTTCACTTTCTATGATCTTGTGTGTTTTTAGAGTATAACATGTGTATCCCCTTTTTGTGGAAGAATATCCAAGAAATATTCCTTCATCTATTCTAGAGTCAAAATTCCCTAGATTATCATCTTCTCTTTTTATTTAACATTTACTTCCAAAAACTCTAAAATATTTAACTGAAGTTGGTCTTCCAAACCATAGCTCATAAAGAGTCTTGTTATTATTTACGATGAGATGTCCTCTATTTTCTATATAGATAATTGTATATAATGTTTCTCTCTAATATCCATCGGGAATTTTCCCTTCATTAAGCATAGCTCTAGCTTCTTCTTGAACTGTCATATTCTTTCTCTCAACTACTCCATTTTGTTGAGGTGTTTTTTCTGTTGAAAACTGCCTCTTGATCGCATGAATTTCACAAAACTCATTGAATTCATTTAAGGTAAACTCTTCACCATTATCTGATCTTAGACATTTAATCTTGTGATTTGCTTGATTCTCAACAATTGCTTTGAATGATTTAAATTTTATAAAGGCTTTTGATTTTTCATTAAGAAATGTCACCCAAGTCATCCTTGTATAATCATCGATTAATAACATAAAGTAATATTCACCTTCAATGATTTTAGTCCTTGTTGGTCCACAGGGATTAGTGTGAATTATTTCTAATGGCTGAGAGGTTTTATGTTCTTTGATTTTGAAGTTTGTTCTCATTTTTTCCCCATGAAGATAGTGTCTACAAACATGATTTTGTGGTTTTATAATCTTTGGAATATTTCTTACAGCTTCCTTCTGACTAATTTTAACAAGATTGTCAAAGTTTAGGTGCCCCGTCCTTCTATGCCATAACAAACTTTCATCAATTTGGCTCATATAACATTATTATTCATTTTCTATAATATACATGCTTATTGGAGTTCTCATAGTAGTTCCAACAAGTTTTCCTCAATCTTTTCTTCTAATTTCACACTTCGTGGAATCAAATATACATATGTGTCCTTGATCACACGTTTGGCTCACACTCAAAATATTAGGTTTTAAGTTCTCTACAAGCATAACAGTTTTCATCTTTCATCGTATCTCTAATAGCCACAGTACCCTTCCCAATTATTTTAGAGGATAGATTATCTCCAAAAAGTGACTTTTGCTTTTTTCTTCCTTTTTAGGCTTAGGAACTTAGTTGGGTCACCTGTCATGTGTTTTGAGCATCGACTATCCATATGCCATAGATATTTTTTTTCTATAGCACATAAGGCCAATGAACATTCCACATCATCCTTCTTCTTCCAAGCTATCCTTTCTTTTTTACCTTGAGATTTTGAGGCATCATCCATAGGAATTATTAATTTACACTTTCTAGCAATGTGTCCCTGATTACCACATTTGTAGCATTTTGTCCTATAACTCTGTAGAGGAGAAAAATAATTGTAGTTTCTTTCTTTCAGATTGCTTCTGGTAATATTTTTCTTATAGACATAAGTATGTGATGTAATCTATTTCTCCACAAGAGTCTTTAGTTTACAATTTCTAGGCATATGTCCAAAATTGTTATAGGTATAACAATTTCCTAAGAAGAGTTGCTGATGTTTACTTGTCACTGGTCTTTTAGGAATCATATCTGTTCTTTGTAAGGGAGAAGTGGATTTATTATTTTATTCCCTTTTAATTTGGCTCGTGAGTACAAAAACATATCTTATTTTATTTTCATCTTGATTTATGCAAGAAGAATATCCTGGTTTCTTTTCTTTTTCAAATCCTAATCTAGATTTATCGCTTGATGGTCTTTGGACACGTAGGATTTCATCTAAAGTCCTTGAGTCGTTTTAAAACTTTGATTTGATAGATTCTTCATCCAGCTTCTTTCTAATGTGCATATTTTCTTCTTCGATCCTTTTAGATTCTTGTATTCTCTTTTTGAGCTACTATTCTAGATTTGTTTCAGCCTTTTCTATTTCTAGAACTTTTTTTTTTAAGTCAGCAATCATCTTTCTTGATCATTGTTTTTCTCTTCAAATTCTATCATGTGATTTTTTGATTTCTTGTACATTCTTTTATACTTCTCTAATTCTTCATGAGCATTTGTAAGTTCTTCTTATATATCTACCACATATTCTATTTCTTCTTCAGGGTTTTCACTTTCGAAACCCATGAATAGGACTTCAGCGTCTTCACTTATTTCATCATCTTCGTTGTCTTATTTGGAATAGAGGTTTTTCTTCTTTTTCTGAAACTTTTTCTTGTATATGGTCTTATTCTTTTGATATTTATTATGATAGCAATGTTCTTCATCATCACTATCCTCTTCTTTTGGGTAAGGAAACTTTCTATAAAAATGTCCAATCCTTCCACAGTTAAAAAATTTCAAGGGTAGCTTCCCTTTGTACTTTCCATTGTCTCTCTCAAGTTTCTTGATGAAGAGAGATTCCTCATCATCTAGGTCCTCAAATTGGATTTAAGAAATGGATTTAAATGCTGCTTCCTTCTTTGATGATCCATTTTGTCTTGTTCTCATCTCATAGGAAGTGAATATCCCATGTAGTTCATCTACTGTCATAAGTTTAATATCATCTCGCAATTGTAAAGAGGACACCTTTGATTCATACTTCATTGGCAGGGTTCTCAGTACCTTGTCGACTATGTCTTTCTCTTTTATTTCTCCTCCAATGCCTCTAATGGAAATAATAATTTCATATACTCTTAGAAGATATTATGCAATATTTTATTATTCTTTCATTTTTAGGTTTTCAAACTGTCCTTTGTATGTTTGAAGTTTGAATTCCTTGACTTTGGGTGCTCCTTCATAGACACATTTTAGTTTTTGCAAGGCATGTTTGTATTTTTTGCAATGCATGACTTTTGCAAGTACTGAATGTGTTAACCAACTCAAAGTTTCAGTTACAGATTTTTCATTGGCCTCATATTGGCTTATTTCTCATTCGTCTATAGGTACTTCATCTGGTACTTTATATTCTATTTCAAGAGTCTTCCAAACTTTGTATCCAAGAGCCATTAGATTTCACTTCATTCTTACAATCCAGTATGCATAATTATATCCACTAAACAAAGGAGGTCTGTTGGTGGCTAACCCTTGTTGATCCATAGTGATTTTTAATACGATCTTACTTCCAGTGATTAGGTTGTACTAAAGGATAGCGCTCTGATGCCAATTGTTGGAATATTGGACAATTCTAAGAGGGGGGGTGAATCAGTATTGATAAATTTTAAAATTTTAAACCACTTTTAATTTATTCATTAACACACATGATAAAAAAGAACACAAAACACAAATTTATCATGGAAGCCCAATTGGGTAAACCACCAATACTTCCTATTACTGCAAAATTATATTTTACAAATAGTTTTTTCCTGCTACTACAGACAAGGATGGTACTACACATTATTTACCAACAACTACTAGAAGGAGGCTATGACCCTCTAGTTTATCTGATTCTACTGAAAGGATGCTGCGACACCTTATTTACCAGCTACCACTGGAAGGAGGCTACAGCCTCCTTGCAAACAAATTTCCTACCTTAGCACCACCCTTCCTCCCTTAATTGATAATTTGATATATGATTGTTCTACATCAATCAATCTATCAATTGAATGCACAGAGACACATATTTGAAGGTTTAAACTATTTTTTATATACCCTCAAACATATATCTTCATTCAACAGTCACATATCTTCATCGTGACTCTTCATAGACAAATAAACTAATTCGAAATTACTTCTATGCTTATGTTTTTAACTTTGTTTACTTTATAAGTCGTGACCTTCCACAATTTTCTTTCTGCAACATTCTTTCCGCAATATATATTTTTCACGTTTATTTTTCTGCATTTACCTTTCCGTAGTCATCTTTTCCATAATTTCCTTCCATAATTATATTTTCATAATTTTCTTTTCACAATTTGTGGGAACTCATTCCTTCCATAATTACGAGTTGTCGATTGTGGATGTGCACTTTGACTTTTCTAAAAAAATACTTCCGCAATTATCTTTCCACAATGACATTTTCATAATCGAAAACTTCCGCAACTGTGGATTGCAGATTACGGGTATGCATTTCAAATTTTCTCAAAAATTGCTTCTGCAATTATCTTTATGCAATTACCTTTCCACAATTGGAAAGTCCTTTCTTTCACAATTGTGTATTGTGAGTTACAGGTATGCATTTCGATTTTTCTCGAAATTTATTCCGCAATTTGTCTTCCAAATGAATTCTTTCGCACTCTGTGGATTGCGGATTGCGGATACCTTCTGCATTCCGGATTGCGGCTTCCTTCTGCATTGCAAATTGCGGGTTGCAGTAGGGATGATTTGAAGGAACCATACTTATTTAAAAGTGTATAAATGTTGGTGAATATTACCAATTCTTAAAACGCCAACTATAAAATGATTGGCGATATTTTTCAAAAATATTTTAATTTCCAAGGATTTTATATCGTTTATATAATAATTTGGTGACTTTTAGGGTGAAAAAATTTTACCCCATCAAAATTGGAAGAAACAGGGCTTAAAAAAATGCAAAACGGTGAATCTTTTTTGGGAGAAAAACATGGAAAAATAGCCCACTGGGCTAAAATTCGTCCCTAAATTATCCCTGGGTTGCGGGTCTGCCTCCCAATTTTTTTGAAATGGGCTTCCACAAATTGTCTTCTACAACTCATGTGAGTCGTCAATCTCTTGCGGCTTTGATCTTGTTCGTCGATCTGGCATCAGTGTGAAAGTTTGTGGATCTATTATCTCCTGTGCAGATTCAGTTCATGAATTCTTTCCCCATCGTCGATTCATCTTTCTCATTTATGATCTCATCCGTCAATCTACTATTAGCGTGGAACTAAATTTAAACTTTGTGGATCTCTTATCTCCCATGGATATTCACCTCATGAATTATTTCCCCATCATCGATTCATCTTTCTCCTTTAATCTGGATCATCTAATCTCTATAAAAGGAATGAACACAACCTTTGTGTTGTTTGATCAATCAAATCAATCTATCTTCACCCGAATTTTATCTATGTATCTAGATCTTCTTGAAATATTGTAAATTCAAAGGATATTCTAAATGTATTTTACTAATGTAACCCATGTTATTATTCCTTCAACGGGGTTTTACTATTGTATTTGGCCATCATAGAGTCATTAGGTAATGCCTCCATTGTAAGTCAGGTCATTAATACCCTATTAAATGAATACTATAATATATTGTTTTGAGTCTTTCTAGGTGATGTTAGCCTAGACAGTTTAGTGGGGCCGACTTGTTTAGGGTAAAAGTCAGTTGGCTCAATGTGTATAAATAGGAGGGATGTGATTCTTATTTGAACACATAATCATTCACTTGAGTAGTGCATAGGAGAGAGAGAAAGAGATATAACAAAAGGAGGAGAATACCTATTTTTGGTGTTATATCTTATACATCTTATACAGAGGAATTTTTGGCTGGGTTTTTTTCCCCTTGAGGGTTTCCCAGGATAAATAACGTGGATATCTTGTGATTGTGCTTCTTTTAGTGATTCTAAATATGCTACTACTATGAATTTGAATTGAATACTAATGATATCTAGTCTATCATATGAATTCTTAACATGGTATCAGATCTATCCTGAATATGACAACTTTTACAAGGTGAAATTCTCTCTCCTCCCTCTCTGGAAGAAATAAGGGTTTCTGCAAAAAATTGGAGTTTTGAATATCTGATTGCATAGAAATTTGCACCTCCCTGGAGTGCATCTATTGAGCCCAATATCAAAGTTTTTGGTTGGTTGAAGCTCTAGGAAATACAAACCCTAGTTTGTCCTTGAACCAAAAAGCTACAGAAAACTAGAACCAGAAATTCTGCAGAGCTGCAATCTCGCAAGTAGGATTTGAAGGGTGAAGATTTTGTATCTCCAAAACTTGGTTGGACCAACCAACTCGCCTCATTCAATCACATCTATTGGTAAGGTCCACCTCCTATTTTGAGAAAATTCATGTTTTAGTGACCTAC
Source organism: Pseudotsuga menziesii (assembly GCA_001517045.1). NCBI lineage: Eukaryota > Viridiplantae > Streptophyta > Pinopsida > Pinales > Pinaceae > Pseudotsuga > Pseudotsuga menziesii. The sequence goes on along the minus strand of LPNX010013232.1, from coordinate 618,539 downwards.
TGGACAAGAAGGCCCAAAGCACTAAGCTTGGGGCCAAATTGGAAGGCATAGAAAAATTCCTAGCTTGGAAGTATAGGATTGGTCTCATTCTCAAAGAGAATTTCCTTGAGGAGTACATGAAGGATGATATTGCAGAACCTAAAGAGGATGAAGCTAAGGAGAAAAATGAACAAGACATAGTCAAGGCAATGAGGATCATTGTTGATTCTATTAAGGATCACTTGATCCCTCAAGTGTCATCTAAGAAGACACCAAAGAAAATGTATGATGCACTTTCAAGAATGTATGAGGGAAGGAACATCAACATAAAGATGAATATGAGAGCTCAATTGAAGGGAATCAAGATGAGGAAATGAGAGTCTATTCAAGATTACTTCACAAGGGTTTCTCAATTCAGAGAACAACTAAGTGCCATTAGATACACCCTTGATGAGTATGAACTAGTTATGACTGCTCTCTATGGCCTCACTAGACCTTAGAAATCATTCATTCAGACTCTGTGTGCTAGAAAAGAAAGCATGAAGTTTGACATAGTATGAGAAGATTGCATACAAGAAGAAGCTAGAGTAGCCAATAGAGAAGTTCTACTTCTACTTAGAGAAGATGATCATGCTCTAACCACCCATACTAAAGGAAGAAAACAATCAAAATTCAAGAAGAGTAATAATAAGCATTCAAAGAAGAAGAAGGAACAATCAAAGTATCAATGTTACAATTGTCATAAGATAGGACATATTGCTACAGAATGTCCATCACCAAAGAAGAAGAACAACAACAAGATACATCATGCTCATCTAGCTAAAGCTGAGGATCATGAAGAAGAAACACCTAGAAATAAAAATAGAGGTGAAGATTTAGAAAAATACGTGTTATTCTCTACACTCTTTGGGTCTATAACACCTGGAGAATATACATGGCCTATTGATAGTGGTGCATCAAAGAACATGATAGGGAAGAAAAAAACTCTGTGAATACTTGAAGAGAAGAAGTCTCCCCAGAAGGAATCATTGGGAGATGACTATCAATATCCCATCAAAGTTATTGGTGACTCAATCTACAAGCTTGACTCTAGGACTTTCATGAAAATGAAGGAAGTATTGTATGTTCCAGGTTTGGAAAAGAACCTACTTTCCATCTCTACTCTAGATAAGAAAGGATTTAGAGTTGTTTTTATAGATGGATAAGTACTTATGTGGTCCAAAGGAAAGAAACTTGAAGATGTTGTGGTCATCAGAGAAGAAGAAGGAGAACTGTACAAGATCAAAGGACATCCATAGACAATGCTTGTCCATGACACTACCAGCTCAAGTGAATTGTGGCATAGGATACTTTCTCACATAAACTACAAATAATTTCCTTATGTGAGAAAGGTGGTAACATGGTTACCAGATCTGAAGATCGAACATGAGGGAACTTGCAAAGGATGTGCAATAGGAAAGAACATCAAACATTCCTTTTCTAAAAGTGAAACAAATACCAAAGGCACGTTGGAACTAATTCATTCCTATGTATGTGGTCTTATTGATGATTATTCAAGAAAGGCTTGGATATAATTTCTGAATAATAAGAGTGAAGTGTTTGGGAAATTCAAGGAATTCAAAGCCTTAATAGATAATCACTCAGAAAGAGAATCAAGACATTGGGATCAGATAATGGTGGAGAATACTCTTCAAAGTAATTTCAATCATTCTGTAAGGAAGCAGGAATCAAGAGGGAACTAGCCACTCCCTATAATCCCCAACACGATGGTGTTGCAGAAAGAAAGAATAGAACTATCATGGAAGCAGTAAAGACCATGATTCATGACCAAGACCTCCCTACGCACCTGTGGGATGAAGAAGTAAGAAAAATAGCATATGTGTAGAATATATTATTTCACAGTTCTCTTGGATTCAAGACTCCTGAAGAGATGTATATAGGAAAGAAACCTGAAGTAATCCATCTAAAGATATTTGGTTTCCTAGTATATGTACATATTTCAAAAGAGAAGAGAACCAAGTTGGATCCTTCTATAAAGAAGGGAATAGTTGTTGGATACTGTGAAGTCTCCAAAGCCTTCAGGATATACATCTCAGGATTACATCATATAAATATTAGTAGGGATGTAACATTTGATGAAGAGACAACTCTTAAGAAATATAGAAGGTGTCATCTTGAAGAAATACATGAAAAGGATGTACCTCCTAGAATGGTAGAAGTTGAAACCTCTCCTAAAATATTATCATCTGAACATCATAACATGATAGAACCTCAAGATCCCCCTACAATGCATATCTATCGAAAGATAAAACTTGCTTGGGTAAGAGAAATCACACAAGAAGCATAAAGATATGGCACTCTAGAAGGCTCCACAAGAACTCACAAAAGATAAAAGACATATTCCAGTTATGTAGCTTTAATGTGTGACCTTGTAGATCAAGAACCCACCAGTTATGAGGAACCCCACCAGCTATGAGGTTGAAGCAATGGTGGAAGAATAACAATCAATCATGAAGAATGATGTTTGGGATATAGTTCCCGAAACAGAAACCAAGAGTGTGGTATCTTCTAAATGGATCTACAAGATAAAACATGTTGCTGATGGAAGTATTGAAAAGTACAAAGCAAGATTTGTGGCTAGAGGATTCTATCAGAAAGAGGGGATCGATTATGAAGAAACATTTTCTCTAGTAGAAAGGTACACTTCCATCAGAACCATCATGGCACTTGCTTCCATGATGAAATGGGGCTTACACCAGATGGGTGTAAAGACAACCTTCCTTAATGGTGTGATTGAGGAAGAGGTTTACATCAAACAAACACAAGGATTTTAAGTGAAAGAATGAACGACTCATGTAATCAAGTTGAAAACGGCTCTGTATGTACTGAGGCAAGTGCCTAGATATTGGTATGGTAGAATAGATAGATTCTTTACAAGCTTGGGATTCACCAAGAGTAAAGTTGATCCTAACCTTTATATGAATATTATGGATGATGAACCTATCATACTATTACTGTATGTGGATGATATATTCTTGACTACAAATGAGAAACAAATCATAGGTTGCAAGAATAATCTAGCTAAAGAAATTGAGTTGAAAGATATTGGATTGATGCATCATTTCCTAGGACTGGAAGTGTGGCAAATCCCAGAAGGAATATTTCCGAATCAGGGAAAATATGCAGTAGAAATATTGAAAATATTTGATATGTTGGATTGTAAAGCCATGACTACACCCATGGACACTAACTTGAAGTTGTTGTCTAATGAGACATCATAATTAGTGGACATGAATTAGTACAGACAAATTATTGGGTCATTAATGTATCTAACTAACACAAGGCCATATATATGCTTTGATTTGAACACCTTGAGTCACTATCTAGTTAAACCTAGACGGGTTCACTTGATAGCTGCAAAGCATGTGATGAGGTACTTAAAAGGTACGATAGATTTGGGACTTTACTACAAGAGAGATAATGACTATAAATTGTATGGATATACAGATTTAGATAGGGAAGGAAGTGTTGTAGACAAGAAGATCACCTCAGGTGGATGTTATTGTCCGAGATCCACCATGATCTTATGGTTTAGTAAGAAAAAGTCCAGGGTTTCTCTCAATACAACTCAAGCAGAGTACATTGTAGCTTGCTCCTCTTGTTGTGAAGCAATATGGCTTCGGAAGCTGATGTCAGGATTATTCAACATGGAGTTGGGAACCACAATAATTCTTTGTGACAACCAGAGTTGTATAAAGAGGACAGAGAATCCAATGTTTCATTACAAATCGAAGAGCATAGAAATACAATATTTTTATATAAGGGATATGGTACAAAAGGGAGCTATCAAGCTCCAGTATGTGAGTATCAATGAGCAAGTTGTTGATGTACTGACCAAGTCTCTATATTGAGTAAAGTTTGAAAATTTACATGACAATCTTTGTCTAGTTCGAAAATACCTTCCTAGAAAGGAGGAACTGTGATGGAACTACGGATGATAAAGATATGGACCTTCTTCAAAAAGGAAGATCAGGTCAAAGACATGAACCCTCCTCAGACAAAGGGGGAGCAGGTTGATAATATGGAACTTCCTGAGAAAGGGGGAGTAATTATGAGACTGATATCGATGATGGATGACAGTGATGATGAAGGTACGACATTCACTTGTGGATGATAGCATACTCTCTTGAGGATGGAAGGTATAAAAATCTATGCATGAGAGTGGTCCTGACTAAGTATGGCCCTGCAAATGTTACTCTCACATGGAGAGTACCCAAATTCAGTTGTGGATATCATAGAATAACACTCACTCAGGAGTGTTCATAAATTCAGTGGTAAGGATTCTCTATGACGAGTCCTCACAGACGAAAGGACTGACATTTTGTATGCAGTCGAGATCTTGTCTGTAGACAATACTCTTGTATGGAGAGTATGCCTACATTCATATGTAGATACCATCGAATAACACTCGATTGGGAATGGTCCTAACCTTAGTGGTATGGATGCTCTATGATGAGTCCTCACAGACTTCATAGTATAACACTCACTTGGGAGTGTTCCTAACCTCAGTGATATGGATGTTTTATGATGGGAAAACATTTTGTACGCGGTCAAGATCTGCTTTGCAGACAATACTCTTGCTTGGTAGAGTATGCATACATGTAAGTGTAGATACTGTAGTATAACAATTACTTGGGAGTGGTACTAACCTTAGTGGTATGGATGGTCTATGATGAGTCCTCATGGAAGATAGGGCTTGCACTGGGTGTGGTCAATATCTACATTTAATTGTATATGATTCACCTGATCGAATTTATGGATTAGGATGATCGAGGAATTCATCGTCCTTGGAATCACGCCCTAAAGTGATAGGGATTGATCATCCCACAAATAGATCATGTGTACTGTAGGTAGTGATGTGTAAAAAGGATCAAGTAGATCCAAGTGCAGTTGCAACAGATCAAGAAGATCAAAGTACTATTGAAAATGATTGAAATGATCGAAGCTTTCTTGCTACAAAGGATCAAGAATATTGGATTACTACTACAAAGGATCAAAGATCGAAGTGATTCTACGAAGGATCAAGAATATCGAAAGTGATGCAAAGGATTGAAGATCAAAGTACTGCTGCAAAGGATCGAAGATCAAAGTACTGCTACAAAGGATCAAAAAATCGAAGTGCTTCTATAAAGGATTGAAAGATCGAAGTGTTGCTCCCAAATTATCACGTGATCGTGTGATGCAGAAGATGAATGCATTAAAGAGTAATTTTTCTAGTTATTGGTTGTGAAAACTTCCTATGATGTATAGTTTTATTACCTCAATGTACTATTAAAGATATTGTCTCTCTGTTCTCCTATAGTCTGTGATGATGTTGTCGGTAGAATGAACTTCTCGTTAAGGGGGGGGTGTTTAAATATTGTAACTTCAAAGGATATTATAAATGTATTTTACTAATGAAACCCAAGGGATATGTTATTATTCCTCTGACAGGGTGTTACTATTTTATTTGGTCATCATAGATTCATGAGGTAAAGCATCCATTGTAAGTCGGGTCATTAGTACCCTAATGAATAATATAATATACTGTTTTGAGTCCTCCTAGGTGAATTCAAACTAGACAGTTTAGTGGGGCCAACTTGCATTAGAGGAAATTTCAACTCAAAATGGGCCTCCTAAGGAAAATTAATAAAATAATAGTTAAAATAATAAAATAATATTTATTAATTTTGGAGGAAGAAAAGAAAAAATTACTTTTCCATTCGTATTTTCGACATATCTCCTTGTGTTTTTACTCAAATTTCGATCAGGAGATCTCATTGGATGTGGAATTAAATTTTGCATCCAACGAGTACCCACTCGGCATACTTTTGATGGGCCTCACTACCCCCAAAACAAGAAATACCTAAAAAACATGATGATGACATCATCATCACATTTTTTAGGTATTTATTGTTTTTGGGGTAGAGGGGCACATCAAAAGTATGCTGAGTGGGTACTCGTTGGATGCAGAATTTAATTATGCATCCAACGAGCTCTCCCAATCAAAATTTGAGTAAACACATAGGGAGATATGTCGAAAATACGAACAAAAAAAGTAGCCTTTTTCTATGATACCTATCCCCAAATTTATAATAAAAAATTGTTTAAGAGGTGCTCCCTTTTTGAATTTTAAAGCATTTTGATTGGCTATTACATGATGACATGGAATTTGTATTATTTTTGGAAGGCCCATTTTAAATTGAAATTTCCTCTAATGTTTAGGGTAAAATTTAGTTGGATCGATGTGTATAAACAGGAGGGATTTGATTCTTATTTGAACACATATTCACTCACTTGAGTTGTGCATAGGAGAGAGAGAGAGAGAGAGAGAGAGAGAGAGAGAGAGAGAAAACATAAGGAGGAGAGTACATGTTTTTGGGGTTATATCTTATACATCTTATACAGAGGAAGTTTTGGATGGGATTTCTTCCCCTGGAGGGTTTCCCAAGATAAATACTATGTCTATCTTGCGATTGTTTTTATTTTAGTGATTATTCATATGCTACTACTATGAATTTGAATTCAACACTAATGATATCTAGTATAGCATATGTAATAATTAACAAATATGTCTATAACCTATATAGCTTCGTCGTCCATGCATTTCTGTAGATTTTTTCATCAAGGGTATCAATCCAAGGACTTGATCCTTTTGATGGATCCTTTCATGTTTCTTTCCATCCTTATCACATATTCCATCACCTATACCTTTGTCATTACCAAACTCTTTTGACATCAATGACAATTCTTTCCAACACCATTTAAGCTATGAAGTTCATCGTCGCATCTGGTACTAAGCTACTCGATATCTCCTTATCGACGATGTCTTGTATCAATGAGGTGTGGAAACCATACTACATCATTGTCTCACTCATGATGAAGAAGAATGCGCCATAAATGAATTTCATAGTGGATCTATGGTGGCCACCTCTTTGGCTTGGGGACCGCTCAAAATATCCTCTACGATGGTTATTTCTAGCCCACCATCTTTACCGATTGCATCCACGGAGTTAAACGTTGCCGCAATTTCCAAATACTTTCCCCAAAGGAAAGGACACCTCTCATGCCACTACATCATGGCGTCACAGTTGGTCCCTTTTGAAAATGGGCGATTGACTTCATGGCCTATAACCCTCCTTCAACCTATGGCCATAAATACATCATTATGGTTGTATTTTACTTTACCAAGTTTGATGAAGCCATTCCTACCTTCAATTGTAAGGTTGATACTATGGAAGTATTATTTTTTTAACCACGTTATCACTCATTTTAGTGTCCCCCTCCAGTTAATATTAGATCATGGTTGTCACTTTAAGGACATTGTTTGGGCAAAGCTCATTTCCATGTTGAAGTTTGACCACCAATACTCATATTCTTATTACCCTCAGGGAAATGGCCAAGTTTAGGTTGTCAATAAGATCCTCAAAACCATGCTCCAACGAATGGTGGATAAACACATGACCAAATGGTACCACTTTCCCTTTTTCTCCCTCTTGTCCTACTAGACATCGACTAAAAATTCCACTATTTTTACCCCATTTCACTTAGTCCACTGTGTGGAATGAGTTCTTCCCATTGAATACCATATTTTGTCACTCTGCCTTGCCATTGAACATATACCTAATACTACACCGTCAGAAAAATTCCTACTTATGCCTGAGAAAACCAACGAGGACCGTCGTGACGATCTCCAAATGATGTATGTGGATAAGACTCGGTCAAAGTACCATTATAAATCCCATGTCCACCCATGTACATTTAGCGAGTGGGACCTTGTCCATGTCTATGACCAAGCCCATGATAATACTAGAATATGGAAGTTTGAATCCATATGGTATGGCCCTTATGTCATTCATTGTTGTCTCGAAATGGGGGAATATCTCCTGACCGAATTTGATGGTCACCTCTTGAGGAATCCTCATAGTGGGATCTACCTCAAGAATTTCTATGCCTGAAGTCTCCCACCATGCATACCCTTGTATCGTAGTTTTTCTTTATTTTTTTTACATCATTTTTACCACGAGTATCATAGTTTGTTTCCTTGGTTGCTCCAAATGGATCCTACCTCTCCTTTCTATGTTGGTTTTGCTGATGGTGCAAGTAGATGGTATCCTAATCTCTCTTCGACTACATGGGTCATTTACTCCCTGTCACATGAGTTGATCCATATCAACAGAATGCGTGTTGGTATTTCTACCAACAACCAGGTTGAGTACAAATCTTTTGAGCACAACCCTTCACTTGGGTAGTTGTCACCTCTATGTCTTCCTAAACTCTCAGCTACTTATCGCCCAGTTGAATAACTGCTATCAGGTACACGATCCTTGTCTCTTTAGAAATTTTCTATGCACTAGACACTTGGTTAGAAATTTTGAATTCATTTCATTCATGCATGTTCCCTGAAGTCTCAATACTATAGCAAGACAAATGAATAATGTCGTTCTAGAGTGGCACATCAATCATTGCATATAGGAAATAAACTGCATCATGCGTCATCATATAGTCATGCATACATATGTCATATACATCATATAGGCGTAATCATCATCATAAAAAGAGACTCCTAAAAATCCATAAAAATACAAAAAGGTGCATCCACGTGCATTCATATCATATCATAATGTTCATTACAAAATGAGAAGCTCCACAAGCTTTCTCATTTGATCATACATATCATACAAAAATCCCCATGATCAAGTGCATTCGGGGAAGCATCACATGCTTCTACTATGGGTCATCCTCCTCTGACTTTGTGTCCTCCTCAGTTTCCTCCTCCTCAGGGCTCTCCTCCTCCATTAGCACATCACCCTATTTCCCTGCTCTGACATACTCATCATTAACTATGATCTGCCTCATAAGAGAGATCCACTCTGGAGGAGCTATGTCGCATGTGGTGATGGCATCATCATATAGGTACTGACACACATCGTTGATGACTCTGTTGACACACTATTGTCGACAAGAGTTCACTCCATAGATCTATCGACACCCATCAACACAAGCTCCCTAAACATCAGCCCAGATAGTTTTTACCCTATCCAACAACACCTATGAAGCAGATACAATCTCACCTGAGATGTCTGAGGGAGGGCTATAAGAACCACGTTTCCATAGAAGGAAGAGGAATTTTACACTATCACTTACTCTATCGCAACATTACTCAGAGATTTAGTGTTTGCACATATTATTCATAAAATATACTACTTATCATCATTCGAAATTATTCTAACTCATACATCCTAGTAACATGATTCATATTTATTTAATGAAAACATAAACATATATTAACCTAATGAGCCTTGCAAGACTTCTCATCATTTATATTCAAGCATTTAAATTTAGAGATAACACCATCATTAAGTTTGCATATTTCAAATAAATAAGAACAATACTTTCATCATCAGAATCAGCCTTATATTAATTCCAAACACATCTCACAAAAGATAATAATTCCTTGGTTGAATAGCCTCAGACCATAAAATACATTCATCCACCAATCAACTTGTTTACAATATGAAAAATCACATCCTTAATCAATGATAACAATCGATGATCTCATGACTCAACTCCTAATTCTACTTATAGGCTTGAGTCATTACAAAAATGGTCCACATAGCCGACTTATTAACTACTTTTGACCAAAACTTCCTAACTGGATCGACCATAATGACCACACTTGTCGGTATCCTCTTCAGAACAGTTGAATCTTTTTCTGGTCGATGTATTCTTTTTATGATGGTGGAAGAACACATTATGCATCCTATCCCATTGCTAATAATCCCCCAACACAAAATTGTGTCTCATCCTCGATCCATGTCAACTGGAAATTACTGGTGCATCCAACTTTGTATTAAATTCATTGTATACATTTTTTTACATCATTGGAGATTACTTTAACCTTCTTTTCAATTATCGCACACTACTCCACTTCTTTCTCCATTGGGTGTTTCTCATTCATATACTAGACTATGGTTAAGTCCTCCTTCATCTTCATAATCTCTTCCATCGCTCTGAGTGTCACTTCCTCTGCTACACCTTGTAATTCATCTAAATGTGTCAACCTCCTCTAGTGTCTTGTTCGTGCATTATTGAAAGACTGTTGCAACTTCTTAATCTCCGCTTCCATGGTTACCTGTGCTAGTGGGGGAATCCCTTTGAGAGGTCCCCATAGGAAGCAAAATTGCATGTTTTCTTCATTTAGTTGTGCTTCCAATAGGTGTAGTGGCTCATATTGCACCAAATTTCCCCAAAACTTGGTGATATCCTCTGCAATTGTTTGCACCACCTTCACATTATCTACAATTTCTGTCGCGGTGTCCTCAATTACTCCTCTTATTTCTATGAGATGTTATGGAAGTGTGCTTGGTACTGCTCACATTTGCAACTCCTCATTCTCTTTCCCTAAATCAGTAACTATTCTTCCTAGTCTCAACACTTTTTATTCAGCAAACATTCCAGGTGTAATGTACAAAATATCTTCACATGCAACTAATATTTCCCTCTCCAATCATTTCCTGTCAACAAAATCCTTGGTATTTTCATTGATATGTGCTTGCTGCTCTATCTTCATTCGTTGAATCTCAACTTCTACACTCTCCACTTGCTCTTGAGATTTGACCAATTGGTCATGCACCAACTCCTTGTGGTCTCTGATTTCTTGACTCGCTTAATTCTAGAGTCATGCCAGCATATGCATCAGATACTCGTTAATGTCGAGATCGGTCAATTTGAATTTATTCACTATGGTGTCAACATATTCATCCCCCATCGTAAGTGCTCACAGAGAAATATGTACAATTTGTACTTTATTTCCAATGCTTACCTCATATTCTCTTTGCAATGCCTCAGTTTGCAGTACCTTTGTCTCGAATACTACAATTAACAGTGATTTCAACAACCCCTTCACCTGGTGGAAAAAATTGGTGGCATGTTGCATTATTATTGATTGGATTTTGCTAGTTGTCATAGTAATTGAGGCCAATATATTCCTTACTTACTCATGTGAGAGATTCTTGGTACTACTCCCTTCACCTTGTTCAAACTGATTCTTTGACCGCACCTCTTCCTGTTGCTTCTCTAACTCCGAATCTGTCAGAGTTACTGATGATTCTTCCTGCGATTCCTCTTTGGATTCGTTCAACTTATATTGCTCGATCGAAATATTTGGTGGCGACCCATTTTCCATGTATGACATTTCTTCCACCCTGACTAGAACATTCCACTCTAGTGGTCATTCATCGATGATGGTGTCCAGCTCTTCGTCAATAAATTTATATTGTGTGGTCAACCACTAATGCTCTCCATATTTTCATTCCTGAATGTCGATAGCATTTATTCCTATTTCCAATCATGCAAGCCTCCTATACTTTGGCATGAACTCATGGGTGAGTCGCAGGACTTTACCTATTGCATCCTGTAGTGCATCCAGGTACAAGTAGAACTAGACATTGTTGTCAGTTTTCCACTCCTTGTTATTGAGTTCCCGTAAATTTTGGTACTGTGCTTCTCTATAGGTTTTGACGTCTTCAACTTCCATTCCTTGATAGTACTTTGGTTTGATTCAACTAGAAACTACAATCAGTATCAACAAGCATGAGTAGGTAAATGGTATTTTTCCCTCTTGCACTAATACGACGTCTTCCATCAACTGGTTCAGAAAAAATAAATCCCAATTCATCTAAACTCCCACTACGCATTGTTCTGCTCATGCGGTAACTCCCGACGTTCACTAGTTTGGCTTGTTATTGCACATGATTTTCACGAACAAAATATTTGATGTGATTCAAACTCTCTTTTCATTTATTGTGCAATGAGATATGCTCTCTCTCCACATATCACATCATACTTCTTCTTTAGCCTCACCACCATCTTCTTGTCATTATGCTTCCCTCTAAAGTACTGGGATAGATCGACCCCTGCCTTGGGCAAGTTGGTGATTTGTGATATCAAATCGACTATGATGGGGACCTTTGCATCCAAACATAGATACCCACCATGGAAACATGGAAACAAGTACTTGACATATTAAAATCCGTCGAGCGCCCAAAATGTGGCATGTGGATTATGGCCAGTAGCCCAGACTACTGCAACCCCAATTTCCATTGTGCTACTTCTTTGTAGATGGGACCCTTTTAACCCTGTGCTCTATGTTCGCATGTCTCCTTTGTGCATTCTGGGTATTCCAGAATGTCATGATTAATATATTGAAGCTTTGACAACCACGAAACAATGTTTATTGTTATGTGTACTCCCTTCGGCATTGTTGGCATATTAATGGTATACTTATGATTCTTATTGATGTGTACCACTATTTCTCCTTGCTTCTGTGGCGGTATATACCTCAAGATATCATCTATTGTTATCCCTTTCCATACTATTGAGTCCTCCCCTCCCATTGCCGATGGGATATATTTTTCCTCCCATGCCCTTGTTGAAATGCGAGTTGATTTAATTCGTCGTGCCGAAGAGGTTGGGTGATTTGCACCCCTCTTATTTTTTGGTGGTTGCGTTAACACAGTTTATATTTCTGGGTGCTATGCCACTATTGGTACATTGTGTAGAGGCAATCCATGCATGTTTCCACTTGAAATTATTTGTGCCATTTGTACCTTTCTACTTCTCTTCAATTTTACTCTTCACTTCTCTCTTATACTTTCCCTGGTTCTAATTCGTCTTTGTAATTCTCACAATGGTTTGACCCATTCCTCATCATTGATTCTTATAGCCTTTGTTTCTCCCATGCGAAAGATTTTTTCCATCATTTCCAAATACCTCAAATATTGACCGAATCCGTCATTTATTTTGCAAATCTAATGGTTAGATTTTCTCATAAATGTGCGTCTTTCCCATTTGCGTCATCACCCATCTGGTTTAATTTCTGCACTTATTATCTGATTTGACCACTTCATGCTTCATTTGATAGAGATTTATTTAGATTCTATTTACTATTTTTCATAGTAACTCTCCATCTAATTTTTGTAGTTGTACTGCACCTCCATTGGTGATGAAATGAATCACATACGGTCCTAACCAATGCATTTGTAGCTTACCTATGTGCTTTGAAAACTTGATGTCATATAGGAGAACCATATCTCCAGGCCGAAAGTACTTTGCTTTTACATGATGGTCATGCCATGCCTTCTATCGATCCTTCTCTACTAGCTTGTGAGAACCTACAATGAGCCGATCCTCCTCGATCTACAACGATTGCACCGATCTTTCTTCAATCGCTCCTTCGTCATTCATGCCTGTCGTTGCTGCTATGCATAGGATGAGAACAATGTACTCCATCGGCATTACTGCTTCTTGTCCATAAACAAGATTTAATGGCATTTTTCCCATCAATATTTTACATGTTGTCATGTAGGCCCATAATATCACATGGATTTTGAGATCCCAATCATCGCGATCTATGTTTCATACCTTCGTCAGTGCATGTTACAATACCTTGTTGAATGCTTTGGCTGCTCCATTTTCTTGTGTTTTATATGGAGTACTCTTATTGTGTTGTATCTAAAATTCCTCAGTCATTGTGCTAATTGTATGATTGACAAAGTGAATCCCTTGGTCGCTTATCAATATCTTGGGATAATCAAATCAAGTAACCACATTATCGAATAAGAATCTAGTTTTTGTCGTATATGTACAATCCTTCATTGGTGTTTCCTCTACCCATCATGTCAAATAGTTTTCTTTAGTGATGATATATCATGCACACGTCTATTTTCTTGGAGGATTGATGGGTCCCACAAAATACTCAACTTATTTATCAAATGGCTAGAGTGTTATCTGAGGTACTAGGACATCTTGTTCCTTTGTGACAGATTCCTCGTCCTTTGAAAGACCTTGTTATAGCTGATTTCACCACTCCAGGTGAATCACACTTTGTATGGCCTTCCCTTGTCCCGCTGCAGACTCCTTAGACCCCATGGAATATTTTTTGTCCTTTGATGTTTCCTTGACCATCCCTAAAAACATGTGAAAAATGATACACACAACTTTTAAACCTATAAGCACGTATATACATGGGTTTGACCACTAAAACCGCGTACATCGGGATGTGTCCAAAATCCAAATCCTTTTGGAGTTTTCCTTGACATGGATCCGACTCATTTGACTCATGGCCTTCCATATGCCTTGAGATCACTCGGATTCGACCTTTCATTACCCCTTTGAAAATATATAAAAGGAACCCCTTGGTACATTGAAGGCATAAGAGAGAATTGAGAGCAAAGAAACTATAGTCCATTGTTGTTAGAACTTATGCTTGAGTCTACATCCCTTTGTCCCTTGGAGCACTGTTGTGTTCTTCCAAAGCTTGCCTTTTTCTTGTGAGCTTGCTATTGAGAGATGGAGGATTGAAGTGGTGGAGGCCCAAGTGGGGGATTCAGTTTCTCCGATTCACAGATGTGCCGACAGAGGTTGTATCTTGTAATCTCTGATTTATATTAATAGAAATATCTTTTCCTATCCAGTAAT
>LPNX010013232.1:490040-603984 GCA_001517045.1 Pseudotsuga menziesii | reverse complement strand
CTTATACATTATTGATTATATATGCTAGAATATATCTAACACCATGATATATAGAATGCTTGTATTGTTTACTTGTTGTTGAGGAAGTAATCTATCAATTAAAGCTGAAGTTGGAAAGCTCAACGAGGATCTACTTCAACCGTCTGGAATAAGGTATGAGGTCTGATCCTTTAGTGTTAGACATTTAATTTCTATTGCATATTGGAAAGGATTGATTTATGGAGTCAAGCTATCTATTGTGGTACCCCAAGCCATAGGAATTTCTCTCCGTAATAGAATTGGAGACTCCGCTGGGAAGTTCCTAGTAGTTGTCCTTTGGGGGTTGTTTTATCGGCATTCAATGAATTTGAATTGCTCTCTCTCTTGTTTATGTGTCGAGTCTGGGGGAATGTATGTCTGGTAGTGTCTGATTGGTGTGAAGTTTGTCTCAGCCTGTCTGTTTGCCTTGATTTTATGCACCTTTCTTCTTGTACACGAGTTTTTAACTCACAGTCGCGTATACACGCGGGTTTATCTTCGATTTCTGCGTATACACACGGGTTTACTGCGAATAGTAGTGTATGCCCTTTTTTTTGCCTTTTTGTGGAAGTTAAATGGTTGTTGGGTGAATTTTGATATTTGCTGAGTCTCCTTTGGCACTGCTTGAGTCTGTTTATACCTCTGTTTCTGACCAGAAACGTTTTTTTTAGGCTAATTTTTTCTTTTCTTTTTAAGAAGGTTCTTGTCATGGCATTTTCAATTTTTTGTTTGAGATTAGTGCATTAGATTTCTTTTACCTTAGTGCTTTTCTTGTGTGTTGTTTATGTGTTCTTGCAGAGTCTAGGGGTCGTAGAATCATACTTTTTCTTTTTGCATCTCATTTTATTTCAAAAAATCCAAAAACATTTGCTTATCATCATGCATTGCATTTTGCATTTTGCATTGTACTTGCACTAGATTTGCTTTGGAGTATTAGTTAGGACTTCATATAGGAAAGCTTGCATTCATCATTTGAAGAAAAATTGTGCATTTCACGTAGTAGCATACCCTGTTTTCATGGACACAATGCATTTGCATTGATTGTTAGGTGTGCATTTTACTTCATGTTGTGTCATAACACCATTAGTTGCACGACCATATGCCTTTTTTGAGTAATAAGGCCAACTAAAATCACCGGTAAATTAAAATGAACTACACTCTTTTCTTTTATAGGGTGCACCAACAAGCTTAGGTTTTAGGATCTTGGAATAGTTCATTGTACGTAAATTATCCAAGATCACTAAACAACAACATGTATGTGTCTGTCTAGGTGAGTGTGTGAAATCCTTGGTATAACCAGTGCTTGTTAGGATCCTACTCTCAAAAGGGAGTTAAGCATGAGGCAGTGTGAGCAGTTATTGATTGGGATGACCCCTAGTCATAACTGAGTAGCATCAGAGATATTTCCAAGATTGTATTCATATTTGGGGGCTCTTTAATCGAGAGTTTTGGGCTTTGCTACCCTGCCCATAGATTCAATCCCTCCTGTGACTGTCCACCTGAGCATTGATTATATTGAGGTGACCTTAGTGGCCTTACCTAGGATATCGAGGGGGTACTTTTCAGGGTATATTCTGCGGATGTCCCGGCCAGGTTGGGCTCAAACAACACAATCACTTTACGCATTGAAGCTGAGGGCCACAATAATTGGTTACGTACCTCTTCTTGTTGTGTATGGGAGTCTCAAGCCTCTCCTAGGCGAGACATACCTACTTCATTTCGGAGCTCACTTATCCAGCCCTTGTTTGCTTGCATTTGGCTTTAGGTTTTATTAGTGATTGCTTCGTGCATGATAGTTGGCCTAGGATTTACGTAAATAGAGAGTCTTTTCTATTTTTTGAGTCATTGTGGATTCGGGTGCAGCTCCTCACTGTTCTTGTCGTTTAGTAGGACTTCTACCCTATACTTCTCCTCCTCCTTTGGGAGAGATACCTAGATAGTCCAGGAGGACTATTTCGCACATTGATTCACACACCATAGCAGACCATTTAGAAGGTATTCCTGAACCACCTTCTCCCATTCGTGTAGACGATGGGGAGTTTACTCTTACTTACGATCCTTCACCCGACTTGGCTGATTTAGGTCCTGTGATTTCTGAGATAGGAACCATGCATGATAGACCTATTCACTCTAGGTTTGATTCCCCATTGAGGCATTACCGGTATGGAATGTCGGAGGATGCCGAGACTCATTTTGAACCCGCTAGCAGTAGCTATGGTAGTTATGGTATGTCTAGTTTTCCTACACATGATTTGGCATTTCATGTCAAATCTGACTTCAAGCCTAACACTATTCCTGGGGGCACTCTCATTCCTTACCATGCGGAGAGGTTTGGGAGCACTAGTCACATTGCACCTTCCATCCTAGTGGTGGAAGTTACATCACATATTCCTCCTAGGTCTAGGGTTAGTGATCCTATTAGGATACCAGATCCGAGACGAGTGATGATAGGGAACAACATGTATATTATTACTCAGATTCCTTCGTCCTTTATCCCTTGTTCTTCAAATGTTCACCCTCCACCTTATTCACGTGGTCCTTCGAGCCGGCACATGGCTACGAGTTAGGTCCGTACTGCGGTTACTAGACCAATTGTGTCTCAGGTTTACATACCACCCGTTTCTTCGGGAGGTTATGTTCATACTTCTAGAGGTCATGTTACTACTTCCAGTGCATATATCCCTACTTATGGTATGTATATTCCTACTTCTGGAGCATATCTTCCTACCTACGAAGTGTCTCATGGGACATCGCATGCGATGACTTATGGACCTTATTATGGGACGTAGTATGGATAGGGTTCTTCACCGTATGGGGGCGGGTATCAAAAACCTACTTACTCTCCTAATTACAGCTTTGTAGCTCCTACTAGTTAAGGTCCACCACACTATGGTGCTTCCATGCCACCCTATACGGGTCGTATGGGGGGAGGGCACTATGGCCAAGGCCATGGTGGTAATCATACCTATATGAATCAGGGAGCGGTCCATCGAGCTCATCATCCTAGGATCCCTTTCCTTGTGATGCTCAATCTTCCCGACTTGTCGAGATTGACAAACGATCCTGTAGCTCATGACCCGGCTTGGCTGGCTGTCCCCACCAATCTTCCTTCGGACATACCTAAGTTCGAGGGAAAATCGAGAGAGGATTTGAGCGAACACATTACTACGTTTCACCTATGGTGCTCTTCGAATTCCTTACATCAAGACTCAATCCGTTTGAGACTATTTCAGCACACCCTTATAGGGCCTAGGGGAGCTTTTGCTTTGTTCGACGACCTTGCGATGAATTTTCTTAATCACTTCCAGCTACCAGTGCGTTATGACGTTGGTACTGAACTCTTGTCGACATTTCAGAAAGATAAAGCCACACATATCTCTAATCATATTCAAGAGTGGCATAGACAAAAGAGGTTAATTAAAGCCTTTATACCGCCAGAGTTCCTCCTCAAGTGGTTCCTCAAGTCGTTATTGCCATATATAGCGAAGGATGTTTCTACATCCAGAGTGCAAAATGAGGAACAAGCAATTTTTAGGGCACAGGAACTAGACTTAATCTATGCTCAATCCGGTTTGTTATATGAGATTATTCCCAATGCTCCACGTTCCAGTTTCGACCCCAAAGTCAAACCTGGACCACATGCCGATGGCATTGTGGGTTGTGCAAGTGTGAAACCTATGGATTCGGTTGCAAAACAAGTTAGTCAATTGTCAATCAACCAATATGCTTCGAGATAAGCTATGGCTTCGTCTCAACCTACCCAAACGACGAGTGTACTTTCTGTACAATCGTCAGACCAGAAGGGTAACCAATAGCCTAGACGAAATAGAAAAAAGCGTAAAAATAATCGTAAGGGTGGGAATAAGAACGAGAATGGTAATAGCAATGACAAGAATGGCCGAAATGCTGGGGTGGACAAGCAAGCTAAGCACAAGGTTAAGTTCCCTTGCAAGTTATGTAAGGACGATCACCTCACTTACTTGTGCCCTCGTATTGAAGAAGCTTCAAGATTCTTAGCACAGGGCCCAGCTGTTCTAACTAACCCTTTACCGCACAATCAAAATATGAACTCGAAGTCCCATGACCAGTCTGGTAGTGATCAGGATCCACCGGAGACTAGTGGTCATGGTTGCATTAACATGGTCCATGCTGTGAAAGTTGTGACCCGTGCGAAAGATTATGGTTCGTCACAACCCAACCCAGGCAAAGAGCCTGATCCACCAGGGTCCCCTTTGCATATTGAGAAACCTATGGATAAACCTGAGACTGCACCTCACATTCCTAAGGGAGTCCTTAAGCATTGAGGGCATAATCCAAATGCCCGAGCCACCCAGAACTATTCAGTTGTCGAGGATTTGGGCCACACTCCTTGTGCGATGTCTGCATTGGAAGTGCTTCAGAGTTGTCCTCCACAAAGGAATGCGTTGCTTTCTACCCTTGGTGTGAATGATGATGATTCTTCCTCCATGATTAAATTTGAAACTGGAGGACTTCAACCTCACTTTCCCTACTATGTGTCTCTTTTGATTCATGTAGAATGTATTAATATGATCGTCAAGCGCACTGTGATTGATGAGGGCGCTGCTGCTTCTGTGATGTCTTTATCCTGTTGGAAGGGTGTGGGTTCCCCTGAGCTATCTAAATCAGTGACCATGTTAACTTCGTTCGATGGGAGATCTTTTAGGATGCATGGCATCCTCCCTTCCGTTAAAGTCCGTTTGGGAGGGAAGACCGTTGCGATAGAGGTTGAGGTGGTTGATGCGCCCCTTGACTACATTCTCTTGCTGGGTAGGAACTGGATGTATAGTATGCAAGCCGTTGCTTCTTCCCTGTTCCGCGTTGTATGCTTTCCACATAATGAGAAGATTGTAACAATTGATCAAATGACATTCAAGAATCCATCTATTACCGCATCTTCGGGAGCTTCGATCCTGATCGTTGAACACTCTCAGTCGGCAACTGGGAGTGTGGGTGTAGGAATGTATCCATCCCTCATGGGAAGCTTTAGTTGTCCTGCATCGATCCTCATGATAGGATCTAGTTTCGATGAGGCTTCGACATCTATGAGATCAGTGTCTTTTCGCATGAGTCATATGGAAGATCCTTGGATTCTTCCTGCATCAATTACTTTGAGTGAGCTCGTCATGATGGACGTGCCATTGCCTGCAGCTATGATAGCTTATCAAGCTAATCTCAAGTGTGTTGCAAATCCTAGTCCTTCCTCTTCGCAGACGGAGGAGGAGGACCCTTATGTGCTGCAGGCATGGACAGTATAGTCTTCTCATGCACACGACTACCTTGATATGATTTTCCCTTCAGATGAAGAGATTATCGAGGCTATGTCAGGAGTTGAGACACCATGGGAGGAACTCCATCATAGATTGTACTTCCTTCCAGAGCTTGACCACTTGGAGCATGAGGATTTTAGGGCGGTTCTTAGTCAAAGAGTTGGTAGTCCTATGGTTCCATTAAGCTCTCCTGGTCCGATGGCTGATGGAAACATGGTGAACATATCTTCAATGATTCCTATCAACATCTCTTGCAATCCTGGCACGATAGAGAATGTCTATATTGGGGCGGAATGTTCCCATGCTGAGATTCTAGAATACACCGAGCTATTTAAGGAATTCTGTGATATTTTTTCTTGGTCTTATGACAAGATGCCAGGTATTGACCCTCTTATTGTCGAGCACGAGATTAAGACTTATCCCAATGCTAAGCCTGTTCGACAATGCTTACGTGCGATGAATCCTAGGAAAGCACCCACGATTAAGGTAGAGATAGAGAAGTTGTTGAAATCAGGTTTCATCTATCCCATTCCCTTGACAGAGTGGGTTTCAAACCCTGTTCCGGTGGATAAGAAATAGGGAGTGATCCACATATGTACTGATTTCCATGATTTGAATCATGCCTGTCCTAAGGACAACTTCCCCACACCATTTATTGATCAGATTTTGGATGAGTGTGTGGGTAGTGAGGTGTTCTCCTTCATGGATGGATTTTCTAGATATAATCAGATACAGATTAAACTTGAGGACCAACATAAGACTACATTTATTTGTCCTTGGGGAACATTTTCATATTGAAAAATGCCTTTCGGCCTTAAAAACGCCGGAGATACATTTCAGCGGGAAATGACCTTAATCTTCCACGATCTCAAGTCCATTATCGAATTATTTTTGGATGACCTCGCTGCTCATTCTCGTATGAGAATGTGTCATCCCTATCACTTGAGATTGGTATTCAAAATATGCCGACACTATTCGGTTAGATTAAATCCTCATAAGTGCATCTTTTGTGTGAAGTCAGGTCGTTTGTTAGGATTCATCGTTTCTAAAGAGGGTATAAGAGTTGACCCTTTGAAGGTTGAGGCAATACTTTAGTTGTCTCCCTCGAATAATATTCATCATCTTCAGTGTTTGCAAGGCATGGAAAACTTCTTACGAAGATTTTATGTCAAATTTGCCAATTTGACTAGAGGCTTCATGCGTCTCTTGAAGAAGGACACCCCCTTTTATTGGGATGAGCGAGCCCAGGAGTCCTTCGATGCACTCAAGCGAGCCCTAGCATCGGCCCCAGTGATTAGTCCTCCGGACTATAGCCGTGATTTTCTATTATATGTGGCCGCATCATTAGAGATGATTGGTATGGTTTTGGTTCAAGAGGATGAGGAGCTCCAAGAGCATGTCATATATTATTTGAGCCAGAACCTTATTGACGTAGAGATTCGTTATTCTCATGTCGAGAAGCTTTCTTTAGCTACCGTACATGCGGTTCAACGGTTGAGACATTATATTCTCCTTCGCTAGACCTTGGTTGTAGCCCATGTCAATCCGTTTCAATTCATCCTCAAAAGAAGGATGATTGGGGGAAAATATAATAAATGGATTGTCATTCTATAAGAATTCAATCTCGAGTTTATTTCGGCAAAATCGAATAAGTCTTTAATTTTTGCAAAGCTTATATCGGATTTCCTGAGCAAGGATGAGGAGTTGGTTTGTGAAGATATGTTTGTCGATGAACACATATTCTTAATCTCAATGTTAGACCCATGGTATGGGGATATCATAATATATTTACAAACACTGAAAACCCCTACTCACCTCTCACGAGATGAACGACGACGATTACGTCACGTCTCTAAGAACTACCTCATAGTGGATAACACTTTGTACTGCCATGGGGTAGATTCCATTTTATGACATTGTTTAACTCATGAAGAGGCTGAGTTAGTGCTAAATGATTGCCATGGAGGGGCGTGTGGTGGTCATTTATCTGGGCTTTCTACAGCTCAAAATATTTTAAGAGCGGGTTATTTATGGCCGTCGATCTTTAAGGATTGTGTTGATGCGGTCAAGAGGTGCCACCCTTTCCAGGTGTTCGCATGTAATATGCGCTCGAAACCTGCCCTGTTACATCCCATTATAACCGCCGGTCCCTTCACTAAGCGGGGGCTCGATTTTATGGATTTCAACCTAGCTTCGGCTGGGGGGAACCATCATATTATAGTGGCTATTGATTACTTCACGAAATGGGATGAGGCTATGCCTACAGTAAAATCCAATGGTGAGATAGCCACCCACTTTGTATTCAACCAAATTATCACTCGGTTTGGGATTTCGAAAGAGCTTGTCACTGACCATGGCTCGCACTTCAGAACCGTATGATGGAAGAGTTGGAATCGAAGTTAGGGTATAAGCAAGAGAATTCCTCTTCTTACTACCCTCAAGCGAATGGACAGATAGAGGCTGTGAATAAATCACTCAAATCCATTTTCCAATGAACCATTGCACAAAGTAAGAACAATTGGCACATCATGTCATATCCTGCTTTGTGGGCATATCGAACCACTGTTAAGACTGCCACTGGTTTTTCTCCATATCAACTTGTAATGCAATATTACTTCTTTGAAACTAGCTGTAGAACTCTTACCAGACACTTCACCATTGGAGGAGCATTTGGTTCACCTTGAGCAACTTGATGAGCAGCTTTGGGATGCCTTGGTGGCTCTAGAAGTTAATAAACATCGCGTAAAGGCCCAATACAATATGTCTGTCCATCCAAGGGTGTTTAGTTAAGGAGACTTGGTCCTCTTGTGGGATCAAATGAAAGAACCCTTGGGGGTAGGGAAATTTAATCCTATGTGGCATGGTCCTTATGTGGTCAAGCATGTATTAGAGAAGGGTGCGTATGAGTTAGTGGATTACGAAGGGACGGCCTTGGCGGAGCCTAGAAATGGGCTCTATCTTAAGAAATACTATGCATGATCTTCATCCAAGGCTACTTATTGTATATTATTGTACAGTTTTGCATAGTTAGGTCTTTTTCTTATTGTGATTGAGTTTGTGATTAGTTTCTGGTTCTTTTGGCAGATGTCAATGGAATCTTCCACCTACATAGAATTCATGGATGGTGCAAGCCATCACACTCAACACTCAACCTCTGCTGCTTGGGTGATTTATACTCCTATGGGTCAGGTATTGTCTTTAGGAGGTGTATATCTACGACCATCTTCCAACAATGTTGCTGAATATAGTGCCATGATCGAGCTCCTATGGGATGCCATTTTGCATGGCATTCTCTCTCTTGAGGTACGTCTTGATTCGGAGTTGGTAGTGTCACAGCTCAATGGTTTGTACCATGTTAGAGATCCGAAATTATTGAGAATATTCTTACATGTGAGATTGTTAGAACGACAATTTGACAATATAACATATATACATATTCCAAGAAATAATAATCAAGTTGCTGACTCATATGCTAACTACGTGTTAGATTGGCATTTGTTTCATTCACAATAAATTAATCACAAGCACAATTTTTACACATGTAAATAAATAAACCGATCACCATAAAACTTTTTATATATACATCCAAAAAGTGATAATACATAGTGTCATGATACAAAATTTGGGGCTTTTGAGCCACCAAAATATAATACACAGTAGTACAAAATGTATACACTCCCAGGTGTCTAATCTTGTGGAGGAGGAGGAGGGTTGTGATCATGGAAGGTCACTACGACTCTAGCTAGCCTTCGGAATAATCGCACCCATGCGCGTGGTACACCCACCACCTGGCGCTGCATAGCCTCAGGAAAGTCCTTGACTTGCGCCATGGGAACTCTATGTGTCAGTCTCACAAAATTGGTATGAATGCTCTAGAGCGTCCGCTCTGCATCCACACCTGTGATGTCATCTCCTCTTCCCCTTCGTCTATGATGAAGGAAACCCTTTGGCCACCGTGGTCCCACATCTGCACACAAATGGAAGATGTCACTATGTATTGTAACACAAAAATATGTCTTTTTGATTCCATATAATCAAGAAAACACAAAAAAATTAAATAATTCAAAAAATTTAAAAAGAGAGGGTCGATATTCATTACCTATATCGCCATATGCTGATCCTAGTGGTAGCGGCATGTCTGGGTCCCCCCGGAAGTCTATCCCTGCATAGGGGTAGTCATCGATGGAAACTATCTGTCATAGCCACCACGGAAAGAAGTCAGCTGGATATGGGTTGGCCACCCTACCACCCCCCAGTCTGTGCATAGCATCTGCCCAATGTCATTGGGCTGGATCTCGAACCCTGTGAAGAGGAACGTCCACTCTGGGGCTCAATCCTAGAACATGTTCGAAGAAAAACATGCTCAAAATACTGTTGAACCTGAAGTTCTGCACTCTACCTGCCTTACACTCACTGAGATGATGTTTCCTGGTGCTCAGTAGTGTAGTGCTCCAGTCATAAATCATGGGTCTCATGCACTCCACTGCATAGAACATCAGAGGCCATGAGGCCTGGTGGAGTGATGTCAAGCCTGCTATCCTGCCCAATGTCAATATTATGGCCTTTAGGCCTAGCACCTATATAACATTGGTAGGGACCTAACTCCCCACCTTCTCTGTGTTTGGATAGCAGTACACCACAATGTACTTGACGATAGTTAGGCCACCTCCTAGCCCACCATAGGAATGAAGGTTCACCACTTCCCCTCATCTAGAAAGCCCTGTAATGAAGTATATGTCCTCCACCTCTATGGTGAGGGAAATCCCATCTATCTGGAAGGACTCCAAGTTTGGATCCTAGTAATCCACCAGCATTTGTAATAGTCTTGGTTTGGCCCTCAAACCACCAAGACACCAAAACTTGTAGAGTCTGCATGCACATAGAGCCTGTTGAGCCATTAGATCGGCCCTTACTGCTTCCTCTACCTCACCATGTTCATGCTCTCTCCACTCTAGGACCATCCTGCACAATAAATTGCAAATTTAACCATTAGATTATTGAAAAAACCTTATGCGTGGCCTCATACGCGACTGTTTTCAAAACAGTCGCGTATGTACGTAGGTTTGAGGGAATTTTCCATGTATATTCATCCCTATACGTGGAAAAAACCTCGATTTATATGTGGGCCGCAGCGCTTATTTTAGGTTGGCCTAGAAAGCTTAATTTACCATGGAATTTCATGAAAATTGCATCAAAATGAAAGAGAAGAGCATGGGTAAATACCTGGAAGAAACGGTAGTGGATTCCACCGGCTGGATCTCCTGGAATTCGCTGTTGAAAATCAGATCTCAAATGGGTAAAAGTTTCAAATGTTTTATAATATTTTGAATTGTTTACTATTTATAGAAAATTTTCAAATATTTGAAAATTTTTACCCCCTTTCCTATAGTTTCGACATTTTCTAACCATTTTGGACCATTTTTGACATAATTCATGATGTAGAGGACCTTTTTCAGTGCCGTTTCAGCCGTTGGGTTGACCCATTCATGCCAATCTCAGGTATAATGTCTAAACTGGCATATAGGTTAGGTTTCATCATTGTTTTCATTTTGCATGACCTTATGACCATATCATCATGACTTTAGGTACAAACCCACTCTGTTATGTCACGGAACCTTCTTCCTGTTTTAGAAGTGGCATGATATGAGTGGTAGAGCTTCACCTTACATGGGTACCCTAGTTAGTTCCTTATTTGCATTTGGTGCCCATGCCAATGTTTTCTCTTTTAGGGTGTGGGAGTCCGTTGTATAGTACTGGCATGACATTTCGCAAGAGCCTCATACTCCTCTTAATCATTTGCTGGCCTTTTTCCCTCAGGACTCCCTCATGTCAAGTTATGAATGCATTATCATGAGCTTTTACTGTCTTATTGAGCTTTATGCTGGCTCCCCTGACATTGCGTTTCAACTATATAGCCTGATCTTGTCTCATGTCTAGCCATGTAGGGCCATTTTTTATATCCTTCGCAGCTTGTTTCCCTTTTTACCGGGAGTGGATCTTCCCCCGAGTGTCAATATCCTACACATGTATCCTTGCATTGAGCATAGGTATGTTCCACTACTTAGAACTAGTTTTTTTGCCCTTATGACACTCGTCTCCTCCTAGTCTGTAACTATGAAGCTATTTTATTCTTTTTTCAAGCTTTTTAAATAATTGAAAAAGTTCAAAAAAATAAAAAAACCAAAAAGCTGGACAAGGAAAGATGTTATCTTTGGCAGCTGTCGAGTCGTGTCGCCTTCGAACAGCGCACTGCATATCACATCCATTGGTTGGGTTATAGTTTGACTTTAGGAGCTGTACTCGTTTATCTAAGTTTATCTCCACCGACTGGTTAAGCTTCCAGTCCCTATGGAGCCTTTGTCGATGCCTCCTGTGTCGCAGAGATGTCCCAGTTTTTATATCGAGTCTATGCTACCTTTACTTGGTCACCATATGCCGTTATGCTCTTGTTCGAAGGAAGTTGAAGCCTGAGTCAGCCATTCCTCAGTTATCTTGACTTTGCATGTCGGCCATTCCCGGTACAGTTACTAGTTCGTGCACCTTATGATCGAGTCCTTCCACATTATACAACTTTGTTGAGTACCTCGTGTTGGATGATGGGGGGTGCCTTAATGCCCTCCTTCCAATGGATTTCATCCCATCGACTTCAGATCATTTATTCTGGGATTGGAATCTAGAGTCATTTTTGAGTGCCTTAAGAGTTGCAGTCATCAGTGGCAGGTTCTCTCTCCATTGACAGTATTTGGGAATACATCAATGTCCCTTGATCGATGGATCCTCTCAAGTGTTTGACCTCAACACATTTATTCACACTTGTTATTTTTCACTCTAGTACCTTGATTCCCATTTTCATTATCAGTGGGTGATCTCGCGTCTATTAACGGTATACATTAATGACTAGTAATCAGATGATGGACTACTATGTTCGACCTTGAAACCTCTATTCACATAGTAGGACATGTACTCGTAGCAGTTTGTGTAGAAGACTTTCCAGATTGGTGGCATCTCTTATATGCTACCTCCTTGATCGTGCCAGTGTTCATGAGATTTCAGCTCTCATGACTTGATTCGAGTATATGTCAAATATTTCCAGCCATTATGGAGATCATGGTCCTGTGTATATCTTCATCATGGATATTCCGATCTATGTATATTGTACGTGGCGATGACCACTTATGTGATATCTTGTATCATGCCTATTCATGGCCATTGTACTCTTATGTATCTGGGACTGCTATATGTATTTGCAGTTATGTGCAGAGTTGTATTATTGTACTATGATGATTAGGTGGCTTGTCTTCCATTTGGGATCCTTCATCACTCCACTTCTGGGATGGACTTATAATGTATTTTGACCATCGTATGACCCCTCTGACCTCACACATTAGGGGGCATCTGTTATAGCTGATTTCACCACTCTAGGTGAATCACACTTTGTATGGCCTTCCCCTGTCATGCTGCAGACTCCTTAGACCCCATGGACTATTTTTTTTCCTTTGATGTTTCCTTGACCATCCCTAAAAACATGTGAAAAATGATACACGTGACTTTTAAACCTATAAGTGCGTATATACGCGGGTTTGACCACTAAAACCGCGTACATCAGGATGTGTACAAAATCCAAATCCTTTTGGAGTTTTCCTTGACATGGATCCGACTCATTTGACTCTTGGACTTCCATATGCCTTGAGATCGCTTGGATTCGACCTTTCATTACCCCTTTGAAAAGATATAAAAGGAACCCCTTGGTACATTGAAGGCATAAGAGAGAATTGAGAGAAAATAAACTATAGTCCATTGTTGCTGGAACTTATGCTTGAGTCTACATCCCTTTGTCCCTTGGATCACTATTGTGTTCTTCCCAAGCTTTCCTTTTGCTTGTGAGCTTTCTATCGAGAGATGGAGGAATGAAGTGGTGGAGGCCCAAGTGGGGGATTCAGTTTCTCTGGTTCACAGACGTGCCGACAAAGGTTGTATCTTGTAATCTTTGATTTATATTAATAGAAATATCTTTTCCTGTCCAGTAATATGTGTTTGAATGAATATTTTATCCATTGGATTATGTCAAATGCTTATACATTATTGATGATATATGCTAGAATAGATCTAACACCATGATATATAGAATGCTTGTATTGTTTACTTGTTGTTGAGGAAGTAATCTATCAATTCAAGCTGAAGTTGGAAAGCTCAATGGGGATCTACTTCAACCATCCAGAATAAGGTACGAGGTCTGATCCTTTAGTGTTAGACATTTAATTTCTATTGCATATTGGAAAGGATTGATTTATGGAGTCAAGCTGCCTGTTGTGGTACCCCAGGCCATAGGAATTTCTCTCCGTAATAGACCTCACAACTTTTAGCATAATCTACAGAATCACTACGCATTGTCGGCCACCCTAAGCTAGCTTGGAGTATTTTTCTAGTGGTTGCGCGACCTCCATAATGTCGTCCTATAATTTCGTCATGCGTCTTTGCTAATACTCTTTCCTACTAATGCAGCATAACATATCGACATGTAATTTCATCTGGCCCCATTTTGTAGAGTTGTCCTGCGATTATCTAGAAAATCCGCAGCTCGGATGACTAGTTGCTTCTTCTGACTTATGGTGAATTCCTTCTTTTCTTTTCTTATCATAAAAAAATGGAAAATTTTTCCATAATGGTCATCCACCATTCTGATTCTAAACAACTGCACATCAGGTAAGCCATCCTCAATGTTTCTTTGATCTTTTCCTATCTCTATACTTGATAGATGATTGGGTCCTTCATTTAACCTTCCTAGATTTACAATGATATCAAAATCAAACTCTTGGAATAGTATTAGCCATTGAAAAATATTTTCCCCCAAAACATAATTGTTAACCAGACACTTCAGTGCTGAGTGATCCATAAACATTTTGAAATGTACTCTCAATAGGCAGTGGTAGAATTTTTGTAATGCATACACCATATCCAATCCTTCCCTCTCTATCAATCTGTAGTTTCTTTATGTGGTTAACAAATTCTGAATTGCAATTGCAATTGGGTGATCGATCGCTCCTTCCCCTGGTTGACCCAAAATAGCTGCCAATGCGACAAACGAAACATCGACATGGACGTGGAAGTACTTCATCGAATCTAGAAAACTAATATTGATGCTGCAATAATTTTCTTCTTCAAAGTATCGATACTTCTTTGACATTCAAACTTCACATCGTTCTTGAACAGTTTCTCCATCAGTGTCGTGATCTCCGCATATCCCCTTATGAACTTTTGGTAATATCCTGTGTCACCCAACATCGCCCTTAATTGTTTTACTATCGTTGGTGCTAGTGGGTCAAAAAATTACCACAATATTGGAGAGATCGACCAACATACCTTCCTTGCATACAATGTGTCCCAACAAAATCCCAAATGGAGCACAAAATACACAATTTTTCATATTCAGTGATATCTGATGTTGTTGACATCTTTCTAACATCAATCTAAGGTTTGTAGTGTGGTATTTTAGTAGATGGTAGACGGTCCATTCATGCATCTAGACTACCAGGAATTTATGAATGAAGTCCTTAAACACAACGACAATGTTCCTTGAAAAAGTTGTATGTGCATTCTTGAGACCAAATGGCATTACCATGTACTGAAAAAAATCCCCATTCCATTATGAAAGTGGTCTTATTCCTATCCTCGTTTTCAATCCTTATCCGGTGGTAGCCTAAAAATCCATTCGTGAATGAGTAAATCTCTTGTCCTCTGACTCCTTCCAATACTTCGTCAAAGAAGGGTGTTGGGAACAGAGCATGAAGAATTGCGTCATTAAGCTTCCTTAGGTTGACATAAATATGCATTTCCCCCATCTTTTTGTCATGTACAACCATTGGACTTATCCATTCTGACTGTTCAACAGGTTCGATAATGCCAGCATCCATAATCCATTCTAATTATTCTTTGATGTGTTCCTTGTATCTTGGGTTCAATATGTATGGTCGTTGCTTCACTGTTTTCGCATATGGATTTAGAGGATTTTTCATTTTTCCCAAATCACTTGAAATCCCTTTCATCTTAGAGAATTTTGTCGAAAATAAATCTTGGAATTCATGCAACAGGTCAGCGATCATCGCTATCGTTGTCGCATCCCAATAATCCTTAACACTAGTGAATTTTCATGTCTATCCATAGTGAGTGCAATGTCGCACTCCACCTCCTCCTCTACTCGTGATCTAACCCCTCCACCCTGCCTCTGCGTCGCTGGTACCCCGCTGGAGGGCATGGTTCCACGTCTGCACATTCACACAATATGCCATCAATATCTATCACATGTATGATCTAGCTACCACTATGGTAATAAACTATATATGAATTAAACAATGTAGAATCATGTATACGTATGATCAGGTCCCAAGACCTTTCTTGTGTTAGATTTTTAATGGTTATACAAGATCTAAAACATTTAGCATCATAACATCATAACCATAAGCAAAGGATCAATGAAATAAAGACAAGTACAACAACACAAATGAATACAGAGATTTATCCTAGGAAACCTTCATGACGGAGACAACCCAACAAAAATTCCTCTATAAATAATTCTATCAAGTACTGTGTAAAACCCCAAGAAAAATGATAGTTTCTCCTCTTCCACAATATACTCTCTCTCTCTCTTCCACAATGCTCGAGTGTAAGGTGTGTCACAATGAGAGAGGTGCCTCACATATTTATATTCATCATGTGAGTGACTCAAATAACTAACTATGTCGGCCAAGTTTGCAAATTAGGTCTGAACTACCTAGGAAGGCTCAAAATACATTATATATATTACTTTTGTGGGTACTATTTCCCTGACTTACAACAGAGGGTTTACCTCATGACTTTTACATGAACAATTACATCAAGGACATCTACGAATGGAGGAATAGCATCTTTGAAGGAGAATACAACAAAATTACAATAGAATATATTTCAAAGTTATAATACTTTAACATCTTGGAGGTTGAGGCATCTACTGATCTCCTCGGTAGTCCATTCTCACGTATGGATAGTCATCTATGAGGACAGGAAGCTGATGCCATTGTGAAAAAAATGTTAAGTGTTTAATGGTTATATCAGATATTATAACATTTATCATCATTACATCATAACCATAAGAAAACAAATCACTTAAAGATAAACAAGCAAAGCCACATAAAAGAACACAAATATTTATCCTCAGAAACCAACATGGGGAAGAAAACCCAACAAAAATTCCTCTATATAAGATGTATAAAAATTACAAGGCAAGCCGTAGATAGGTGTTCCTTCCTTCAGCATATATATATATATATATCCTATGCGCTGTACACAAGTGTGTGTGTGTGTGTGCTCAAATGAGGAACACATCTCCACTATTTATAATCTTTTCATCACTTGACTTTTAACCTAACAAGTCAGCCCCACTTAACTAAGTGGGCCATCTTCACTTAGGAATACTCAATACAATATTATATTATATTCATTAGGGTACTATTGAACCGAATTACAATGGAGGATTTACCTCATGACTTTATGATGAACAATTACATTAGTAACACCCCGTCGGAGGAATAATAACATCTCCCTTGTGTTACATCAGTAAAATACATTTAGAATGTCCTTTGAAGTTACAATATTCAACACTCCCCCTTACAAGAAGGTTATTCTAGTGAAAAACTCATCATAGGCTATAGGAGAATAGAGAGACAATATTTGCAACAACATTTAGTTTATATATATATATACGTTATAGGAAGTTTTCAACATTCATCAATAACTGGAATAGTGATTATCCAATGTATTCATCTTCTGCATCACATGATCACTTGGTCCTTTTTCAACAACCTTTCAACCTTTTGATCCTTCGTATCAGCATTTCGATCTTTTGATCCTTTACAGTAGTACTTTTATCTTCTAATTTTTTGCATCAGCACTTATATCTTCTAATCCTTTGCAGCAACACTTCAATCTTCTAATCCTTTGAAGCATTACCTCGATCTTCTTTATCCTTTGCAATATCACTTAGATCTTCTCGATCCTTTGCAACAACCCTTCAATTGTCTCAATCCTTTGTAGCATCACTTCCATCTTTTTATACTTTGCATCAACACTTCAATCTTCTCGATCCTTTGCAACACCACTTCGATCCTTTCAATCCTTTGTAGCAACACTTCGATCTTCTGATCCTTTGCAACAACACTTCAATATTCTCAATCCTTTGCAGAAACACTTTGATCATTTTGATCCTTTTGCAGCAGCACTTTGATCTACTTGATCCTTCACTACCATAATTTGATCTACTTGATCCTTCACTATTGTACTTCAATCTACTTGATCCTTTGCTTCCACGCTACCTACAGTGCACATGATCTATTTGTGGGATGATCAATCTCTATCACTTTAGGACATAATTCCAAGTATGAAGAAATCCATACATGATCCAATTATGCGATGATCAATCCCTATCACTATAGGACACAAGTCCAAGGATGATGAAATCCACCATTAGCATGATCCATGATATCGATCAGCTAAATCATCTACAACTAAATGTAGATATTGATCGCACCGAGTGCTGACCCTATTGTCTGTGAGGAATCATCGTAGATCATCCATACCACTAAGGTTAGGACCACTCACAAGTGAGTGTTATACTATGGTATATACACTTACATGTAGGCATACTCTTCCAAGCAAGAGTATTATCTGCAGAGCAGATCATGACCACATACAAAATGTTGACCCATCATAGAGCATCCATACCACACAGGTTAGGACCACTCCCAAGTGAGTGTTATAAGATGACATCCATGAGGACTCATCATAGAGAATCCATAGCACACAAGTTAGGACCACTACCAAGTGAGTGTTATTCTATGTAATCTACATATGAATGTAGGCATACTTTCCATACAAGAGTATCATCTGCAGAGAAGATCATGACTACATACAAAATGTCTTTTCTATCATCTGTGGGGACTCATCATAGAGAATCCATACCTCACAGGTTAATACCACTCCTGATCGAGTATTATTATACGGTATATTCAACTAAATGTGGTTACTCTCCATGCGAGAGTAACATATACAACACCATCCTTAGATAGTAAGGATCACTCTCATGAAAAAAGTGTTATACCTACCATCCTTAAGAGAGGATACTATCTTCCACAAGTGAATTTGGGTACTCTCCATGCGAGATTAATATCTGCAGGGCCATCCTTAGCTAGTAAGGATCACTCTCATGAACAGAGTGTTATATCTGCCATCCTCAAGAGAGGATACTATCGTCCATAAGTGAATGTGGGTACTCTTGATGTGAGAGTAATATCTGCATGGACATACTTAGCTAGTAAGGATCACTCTCATGAACATACTATTATACTTTCCATCCTCAAGAGAGGATATAATCATCCACAAGTGAATGTCATACCTTGTCGGCATCTTCAGGTGTACTTGGCCTCTTTCATGCTAGAGAATCAGTGTCATCCCATCATCGATGTCATTCTAATCATCACTCCCCATTTTATGGAAGGATCCATATTATTAACGTACCACCCCTTTGTCCAAGGAGGTTTCATGTCTTTGACCTGTTCTTCCTTTACGAGGAGAGTCCATATCTTCGACTTGTTCCTCCTTTCCAAAGAAGTTCCATATTTTCGAATTGTTCTTCCTTTTCGAAGAGATTCTGTATCTTCGACCTGTTATTCCTTTCAGAGAAGGGTCCATATTTTTGACCTGTTTCTCGTTTTCGAGAAGGGTCTATATCTTCGACCTTTTTCTCCTTTTTGAGAAGGGTCCATATCTTTGATCTATTTCTCCTTTCTGAGAAGGGTCCATTTCTTCATCACATGAATTGCAGCTATCATGTGAACACATCTAGGTTTAACTAGATACTGACTCAAGGTGTTCACAACAAAGCATATATTTGGCCTTGTATTCATCAGATATATCAATGACTCAATAATATTACTATGCTGAGTCATGTCCACTAACTATGATGTCTCATTAGACAACAACTTCATGTTGGTATCCATGGGTGTGGCCATGGATTTACAATACAACATATCAAATATTCTTAATATTTCCACAACATACTTTCCCTAGTTCGAAAAGATTCCTTCTGGGCTCTGCCACAGTTTCAGTCCTAGGAAATAATGCATCAATCCAATATCTTTCATCATGAATTTTTCAACTAGCTTCTTCTTACAATTTGTGATCTGTTTCTCATTTCCATTCAGAAATAGATCATCCACATGCAACAACAGTAAAGTAGGTTCATCATCCATAACCTTGAGGCAAAGGTTAGGATAAACTTTACTTTTGGTAAATTCTAGTAAAGAAGCTATCTATTATTCCATACCAAGATCTAGGAGCTTTCTTTAGTACATACAAAGTATTTTTCAACTTACATACATGAGTCACTCTGTCTTCGACTTTGAAATCCTTGTGGTTGTTCTATGTAAACCTTTTACTCAATCATACCATTAAGGAAGGTTTTATTTACATCCATCTAGTGTAGATCCCACTGCATCATGGAAGCAAGTACCATGATGGTTTTGATCAAAGTGTATCTTGGTATGGAGCAAATGTCTCTTCATAATCAATTCCCTCTCTCTCAGAGAATCCTCCTTCCATCAACAATACTTTTTATCTTGCAAATCCACTTGGAATATACCACGCTCCTGGTTTTTGGTTTGGGTACTATATCCCAAACATCATTATAGTATTATTCCATTATTGCATCTACTATGATTTCATTTTGGCAGGTAAATGAAATATCCCAGTCTTCCACATTCAACCTTAAAGGTTGGAACCCACTTTACTCTTGGTAAAGCCTTAGTCCATCTGGAAGCTATCCATCTTGTAATACCATGTCGAACTCAGAGAGATTCTATAATAAATCCCCCTAAAGTGGGGCATCATCCTCCCTCAGCATTCTGCACTTGAGTGGCAGGTATCATCCTCTGCTACTATGTATCCATCTTAGGTTACTAGATACCAAGATCCCTTTATCTTGAACTTTGTCTAAAAGTTCCTCTTGCACCTATATGTGAGCTTGTTATCTTCTATAGGTTTCCATATTCAACCTTGTTGCGAAGGTTAATATATTCATAAGTCTAGGTTATATTTCAAGCTCCTAGATGTGTTAATCTATGGGTGCCTTCTGAGCTCGTACAAAGGCTATTCTGTACAGGTGGTTCTTTTCTTGATATATACTTCTATTGGAGAAGTGTGCTTGGTCAATAGAGTATGTCATTCCATGGTACATTATTTTTGAGAAAAACCATGAAAATTTCTTTGTATAGTTGTTCTTATAGATCCATATCAAAGACACTACGGAATTCCCTTCAGATCTCAAAATCATATCCTAGACATCATTTCCCATGATCAACTATTACTCTTTGATCAAAGCTTCTTCCATAGATGGAAGGGTTTTCGTCAATGATGTCACCCAACTATGTCATACAACTAGAGTGTGTCTGAGGCCTCTTACTTTGGTTTGGAAGTCCCATTATACTTTTCTTCATCTTGAATTATCTATTGTGTCCAATATGGTCTTCATCTCTCAAGGTGGATCTACCACTCTCTTAAATTATTCTGAAGCTCTTTCTTTTGTCACGGTTTCTCTAGTCCTGGGAGATTCAGGTTCATGTTTATTGGAGTGAATCTTGAATTCTCATCACTTTTTGTTCAGAACAAGTCTCATCCTCCTATTTTTGCAGGAGGTTGTACATGATCTTTCCTACAAGTCAAATGCACTAGTTGCATGGTTAGAACATAGGACATATGCATAATGACACATTCTTATGAATCATGCAACTATTTTAGCCACCACAACATTCCATATGGCTTCCATATCTACCATAACATCATTGCGATTGTGCACTAATCGAATATGTCAGCAAAGAGGTTTCATTGTAGATAAGTATCAATGGAGAGTTGTATAGAACCATGGGATACTTAACCATAGCATGCATATTAGTAGTATACTATCATTAATGAAAAAATTCTATCATGCATAATACACAAGATATATAGGAAAGACAATTCAAATACTTATCTATTTTTTGCTTTGTATTCACTCCTTCTAGATCTGCAGCTTCTTCTTTGACCAATGAGATTGCTTCAATCTCATGCTTTCTTGAAAGCTTTTTTGGAATGTTGCTTCTGGTGGACCTAGGGTTTGATAGAGAAACCATAATTTTTCAACTTAGGTATCTTTCATATCTAATTGTATAGAAATATGTGCCTCCTCAAGGAAAGATGAGTAGCATACTCATTTTCCCATAATTGTGATCAAAACTGCAAAATATATGATTCCCTAGTTTTTTTCAATTTTTTCTAAAGAATTTCCTGATATTATTTATGCAGTATCTCCGAAAGTAATTCTCCTTTGTGTTTGAAACTTCACACTAAGGTATCATGTTTTGTCCTATTTCCAACACCACAATTTAGATCAGAATTGGTTTCACCAATTGGGACTTATGCGAAGTTTCCCAAGGTGGATTATTTAAGGATTGTTCAACATAGCGAACTTGTATGGGATGCCACATGTCACTGTTTCCCCTTAGGGGTATGAAAATTTTACCACAGAAATTAAATTATGTGCCCTATCTAGAAACTCTTGTGGAATTTCATTTGGAATTGTGTAGCACGAGATATAGAAATTATCCCTAGGTCACCTGTTTAAGTCTAAATCCTAGGAGAGGCTGAAGCCTTGATTTGGAGGAGTCACATATCCTAGATTATAGAAAATATGACGCTCAAAAATTTACAAAGGATACAATAGGAATTTATCCTCAACCTATAAATGTTTCGTATCCCTATCCTTCTCCAATCTCGAGATATAACGAAAGTACCAAAATTACTAGTTTTAGTCTTTTAGGGTTTTCAAGCATGAAACCTTAATCTTCAATAGCTATAGCTGTAGAACTATTTCAGGTGCACAAAGACTTATTTCATGGTATCTATGATACTATGTTAAGTTTTTAATGGTTATATCAGATCTTATAACATTTGGCATCATTATAGCATAACCGTAAGAAAAAACATCACTGAAAGATAGACAAGCAGAACCACACAAAAGAAAAAAAAGATTTACTCTGGGAAACCCTCATGGGGATGAAAACCTAGCAAAAATTTCTCTGTATAATATTTATAGAAAGCACAAGACAAGAACCCAGATAGGTGTGCCTCCCTCCAGCATATCTCTCTCTCACTATGTACTATGCATTGTACACAAGTGTGTGTGTGTGTTCAAATGAGGAACACATCTCCTCTAATTATACTATTTTCGTCACTTAACTTTTAACCTAGCAAGTAGGCCCCACTTAACTAAGTGGGTGAATTCACCTAGGAAGAATCAATACAATATTATATTATATTCATTAGGGTACTATTGACCCTACTTACAATGGAGGGTTTACCTCATGACTCTGTGATGTCCAATTACAATAGAAACACCCCATCGAAGGAATAATAACGTCTCCCTTAGGTTACATAAGTAAAATAAATTTAGAATATCCTTTGAAGTTACAATATTCAACAAAATATCATTGGTGAAGAAAATACCCACAAGTTCTCCTCTCACCCTGATCATCATCTCGCACCAGTGCCTCATGCGAGGCTCGCGAGGTCCCCCCTCACACACTACTAGATGCGGTTGAAGTGTTGGTAGTTGCTCAAAGAGGAATGGGCACAAAAAGAAGGGGAAACAAAAATTCCCACCTACCAATATGGAGTGGTTCAGCCCATGCCGCATCACTTTCAAGTACATCTCATCCCACGCATAGTAGGTTCTCCTCAGCACACTCTCAACC
Organism: Pseudotsuga menziesii; assembly: GCA_001517045.1. Lineage (NCBI taxonomy): Eukaryota > Viridiplantae > Streptophyta > Pinopsida > Pinales > Pinaceae > Pseudotsuga > Pseudotsuga menziesii. The sequence continues at coordinate 580,865 of LPNX010013232.1, read as the reverse complement.
ATCAGTAGCCAGCTTCTTGATATCTTGTGTGGACCTTTCAATCCCAGTATCCACAACACGATCGCTCTCACTTCCTGAGTCTCTAGACTCTCAATGTCACACACCAATATGTATGATGTATGCATATAATTTGAGGCATAGAAATGTGTGGTGCATAGGTCATCCATCAACACCCCCCTTGAGAAATTTGGTGAGGTATCTCTGATCATGCCCAGTAGTGGGAGGGAAATAAAAAAGTACACATCTCATAGGGTGATTTCTAGCCGCTCACCCTGTATGATGAAGCACTCTGAGTCTTCATCCAAAAAAATCACCATATTCTTCAAAAATAGTTTTGATGAACACATCATAGGGATATGGAAGAACTTCAGCAACCCACATAGGGTGAGCATATCCTACACTGCTCCATAATCCTCTACCTCATCCCTGAGGTAACCGATGCCTGGCTGCTACCATTTGACTCAAGCTATCCTACACATACAAAAAGTCCTTGGCATACCCAGTTGCACACATTAGAGGAAATTTCAACTCAAAATGGGCCTTTTAACTTTTATTCAAATTCCATGTCATCATGTGTTAGCCAATGAAATTTATTTAAATTTGAAATACCGTATCGGTCTTAAACACTTTTTTAATATAAATTTGGGGATAGGTATCATAAAAAAAACTACTTTTTTGTTTGTATTTTTTACGTATCTCCCCGTGTTTTTACTCAAATTTTGATCGGGAGAGCTCGTTGGATGTGGAATTGAATTCCGCATCCAACGAATACCCACTCGGCATACTTTTGACGAACCCCGCTACCCCAAAAACAAGAAATACCTGAAAAAATGGAATGATGATGTCATCGTTTCATTTTTTCAGGTATTTCTTGTTTTTGGGGTAGCGGGGTCCGTCAAAAGTATGCCGAGTGGGTACTCGTTGGATGCGGAATTGAATTCCGCATCCAATGAGCTATCTCAATCAAAATTTGAGTAAAAACACGGGGAGATATGTCAAAAATACAAACAAAAAAGTAGTTTTTTTCTTTTCTTCCTCCAAAATTAATAAATATTATTTTATTATTTTAACTATTATGCTATTAGTTCATTTTAGGAGGCCCATTTTGAGTTGAAATTTCCTCTAATGACATTTTCCATTATGTGCTATGGAGTGCCTGTTAGACCATTTTGTGTGACCCAAGTCACGCAAAACACTTGACAAGTGTGAGTTGCATCACACCTGTCTTTTGAATAGGTGAGACCTAGGTTGCGCATGTCTCCCTCATAGGTGTGACCGATTCATGCCTCTATTCCTGATATGTGCGATCCGAGTCATTTCTTTTCCATTGAAAAGTGTGACATGGCCTTATAAACCCTTCGGGCTAAGCCAAGGCCCCCAAAATGAGAAAATGCAAAAACTAAACCACTGAAATTGATGGGATTGTTAGCTGGAATATTTCACCTCCTAGGGACAGCAAGGTGTTCCACTGGTCTGAATGGTTCAGATCCAGAACAAATAGAGGACAGAGGTTGAAGACTCTCCCTAGACGCTGTAGATATCTGGAATGCAAGGCTTTGACAATTCACCCGTGTACCTACAAAAAAGCTCAACATGAAACGAATCAAATCAACTAGAATATGATCTACTAATCTATGCTAGTGACTAAGGAATCTAGCAACATATATATGTGAAATCATAACAACAACATCATATCTGGGACATAAATCAACTTGCATTAGAAATATTAAGAAGTTTACAACCAAGCCTTAGTGTTGACATGCATCTCCATGAAACCAACTCTTCATCCCCAAAAGTTCCAACTCTAGCTCTCTATGCTCTCTCCAAATTATCTTTGGCCAAGAATCAATCCAACAGCATAACAATACCTTCAATGTTCTCTCCTCAACCATGGCTATGAGCTCATATTTATAGGGCTTTAATGGATAGAGATGGTTGAGAAATTAGTGGGTGAGGTGGCCTCAACCAACCCACAAAATTAGGGATAAGGCAGTACACGAGGCTTATCATCTAGAATCCATGAGAAACTTCTCTTTTTCCCTTTTTACCTAGGGTATTGCGCTTCTCCTTCTATGACAGAGCGGTTTTGGTAATAACTGCCTATGGACCAAGGGAAATGGGTGGTGGCACCGCTTGTGAAAAACTGATGAAAGGCGGTGCAAGCAGGGGTACCACTCCTGGATAAAGGGGCATGCATGGTGCTAAGAATTTGTATGACAGATTGATAAAAAACCATTTAGTTTCCACTCCAGAAGCTGGTATTCAGATAAAGTAGGTATGTCAAATGTCTTATCACATGATGGTGACAGGATTTTGGTATAATAGGATTCCTCCCAAAGCATGAGTCTTAGAGTGATACGATAAATGAAATATTTGAGAACAAGTCATCACCAGGAGATGAATAAGTCGGCTTTATCGGAGTATAAAATCAAGTAGGAATCTGTAGTACATAAGTATGCTGACTCATAGACACAAGTAACCAAACTCATAGCTGCAGACCAATACAAGGTAGATCCATGAGTGTAATAAGCAAGCATGGCTACTAGAATACAACGTAGATCCATGTGATAGAGGACTCAAACTTGGACATAGATACCAGACATACAACATATATATATGTCATACAGACAGAAATTTGAGCATAGCCATGACCATACAAATGCGGATCCATGCGAGATATACAAAAATCCATCGCAACTTGGGACAAAAGCAATGAGCGCTTTTAAACAAATGTCTAGGGTCTTCGTCTTGTATTCCACAAAGTACGATTCTATCCATGTGATTACAATGATCTGAAGTCGAACATTGTAGAAACAACTTGATTACCAACCAATGATGTGAATCCTTAACAAGTGCGAGGGAGATCACCATTAATATCAATGATTCCCAAGGTACCCTAGTACAATCTACTGAGTGCGAATAGATGTCTTGATGTCAAACACCCAGTCGATTCTATCAATCAAAGGTCAATGATGTGAACCTATGTCGAGAGTGAGAGAATCTGTCATTAAGGCATACAAATCTCAGGGTACTAAATGTTGTTTCTAAGACTATTTCCCGGATGATGAGTTGATGTCGATGTGAATAGTCTCATCGAAGGAGGGCCATGATGAGTCCCACATCGACGACACGAAACTAGGAACATAGTTCTAGAATGATGTGAATGTAGTAACCATATGACTGACTCAAAGATACTGACACAAAGACTTTGTAGACTGCAGAGGTAAAACTTCTTCAGATCCCCTTTGAACATCGGGCGACACGACAAAATGACTTGGAAGCATGACTAGATAGGACATATACACAATGCGATAGTGGACAAGGAATTCTTTTGAAAGACTCAAAGGATTTACATGACTCATAAAAGTGGATCGTCATGGAGATTAGCTGAATACCCAATTAATTGATATGATTGTGCAGACAAGTGCCATGTTCAAAGGTAATGACAAACAACTGCCATTATTTACAAAATTATTCCCTTCCCATTTTCCCCATCATGATCAATGAGTTCCTCTTTTCGGTTTTATGAATTCAAAGAGGGTAACAAACACTCGATATAGCTTGTCAGAAGACAAGTACAGTCTCATATGTTTTACGAACCTGAGAGAGGAGGGGTTCATTCCCAAAATGGGTCTCTCAATGTTTAATTTAACGAGTCCACTGAAAGAAAACTCGGTATTGTTCATGTTTAGAGAGTCTGAACAAATACAGAAGAAAACTCCATGGGGGTCCTTTTTCGTATGATTTAGTCTCTACGGCCCAAAAAAGCATAAAATCATACCTTAGAGAACTCTTCCAGTCATGATTGGCTGGAGTGTTCCTTTCTCATAAATAGTCCTATCTGAACTGAGAAAAAGATAACCTACCGTCGGACGGATGACTCTTCAAATACTTTAACGAGCGTGAAGAAGACAAGATCGCTCAATGATATTTTCATATTTAGGGAGCCTGAAAAGAGTTTAAAGAGAACTCCATTAACCTTTTTCATGTTTGAATCCAGAGCACAAAAAAGTAATAAACTAAGCTCAAACCAATTTTCGTGTTTTAACCATAGCATGCAAAATGAAAAGTAAGCTCAACCCCATCTTACTATTTTTAATGAGATCGAAGATTAGTTAAAAGAATACTGAAGGATTGGTTTCATTTTTACACAAGCTCGAAACCAATGGGTAAACTATGCTTGAAAAATCCCATTAACGTGATATACATAGGTTGGAATCTTTCCCCCAGAATGGTTGCTAGCGAAGCTTACCCCTAACATGGTTTCTAGGGGCTTGACATGCCCCCCAAGATTCATTTCGTCTGATGATTCTTCCTCCATACCCAATCTAAAAAACCTAGTTACTAATGTGAAAATGTTCACTAGGGGGGTAGGAAGAACGAGAATCGGGAAGGCGAAAAGAAGGTTCAATTTCTAACACTAAAGTGAAGACTCAACTCAAGGGAAGGGGATCTGCTTCATTTTTACAGAAGCTTGAAACGAAAGGTAACTATGCTTGGAACATGATTTCATTTTTATGCAAGCTTGAAACCAAAAGGTAAAATATGCTTAAGGAAACCTACTTCATTTTTTAACGAGCTTGAAATAGAAAATGAACTATGCTCAGGAATGATTTCATTTTTATGCAAGCTTGAAACCAAAAGGTAAAATATGCTTGAGGAGATCCATTTCATTTTTTAACGAGCTTGACATAGAATAGGAACTTTTCTCAGGAAAAACTGACATGATGGTTAGAACCTGACATGATGGTTAGGTGCTATTTCATTTTTTAACGAGCTTGACATAGAATAGGAAGTTTGCTCAGGAAAAACTGACATGATGGTCAGGTGCTATTTCATTTTTTAAGGAGCTTGACATAGAATGGGAACTTTGCTCAGAACATGGTTTCATTTTTATGAAAGCTTGAAACCAAAAGCATAAACTATGCTTAAGGAGTGGTTTTATTTTTTAATGAGCTTGAAACCAAAAGTAAACTATGCTCCAAGGAAACATGCTCCTACCGAACATGATATCCAGAGGTTGGTAGGTTGCCCCCATTTCATAAAAGCTAGCGGCTTAGCTGCATTATGATGTCCATATACTAGAGCCATGCCCCCCCATTTTACCTGTGATGGGAAGAATCTAACTAGGAGGGGAAAGAGCCACAAGAACATGTGACACATTTAGGGAAGCCTAATTACTAGAAGTCACATGATGGTTAGGTGTAACGAAAGAAAGCTGATCAATGGTCACAATATTCCCATCATGGGGAAAATGCATAACTCTAAAGATTGTGGACACAACAGCCTTCATGGCGTAAACATAATCACGTCCAAGGAGCAGATTGAAATATAAAAGACATTGGACCACGATAACATCGATACAGATAGTTTTCCCTCCTAATGTAATAGACAAAAGAGGAAGGATCCCTAAAAGTGTAGTAGGCCTTGGATTAAAAGCTAGTATTTGATCGGTGGCTGGCACAAACTGAGGAGAGCCTAAAGCTTGCCAAGTAGTTGAGGATAGAATACTAACATAAGCCCCTTCGTCAACAATAGTGCGAAGTATCCTCCTAGCAGTAACATTCACAATTATCTGGAAATGAACACTTGAATGAAGACGAGACCTTGTTAGGTTACCTTGGTCAAAGGAAATAACCTCACTACTCGGAGAGGGTTCTGTCGAAACAAAAAAAAATTCCTCTTATCGAGAACAATCAAAACGAAGCATAAAAACTTCGGTAGGTTTTGGTTCATTCTCTACCGGAAGAAAAGAACAAGATGAATATTTGGTCAAAGAGACTACTTCAGTCTTAACACTCTCTAATAAAAGAGTGGGATTGAGTGGAAATGACACTGACTTGACCACTTTAACTCCACTCTCCAAAGGAAGAGTGGGATCAACCACAGATAGATCTGAATTGACCACTTGGTCAACTAGTGGGGGATCAAGGGATAACTTACTATCACTTGTTGGAATCACCTGTTGATGATCAGTAATATTTTACAACCAATGCAAAGCTTCATCCATGCTTGGAGAAGGAAAATTATGATGCATAGACTTGCAAATCAAACAAGGATACAAAACTTTACCCTTACGACCTTTTACCAATGGGTCACTGGTTGAGGGAGTATCGTCAACATGATGATCATAGGTTGATGACACAGATGGTTTGGACCTTTTAGACCATTCTTCTTGTACACAGGAGAGGCCAGGACACTCCTTAAGAAGGTGGCCCCCCTTGCAAATCTTACAAGGGAACTTGGGTTTTCTGGGAATTCTCTTAGAATGAGCACCGTCAAGGGTAGATAGTTGCTTCTTTTTCTCTTTCTTATCCTTCTTCTTCTTACTCTTTCCTTTCTTCTTCTTCTTACCCACATGACTACTAAGCATAGATATTTCGTCAAGCGAAGAAGGAGAAAGAGATGAAGCCAGAACCAATGAAGAAGGAGGGGGATTAGGTTGAGGTCAATCCCCTCCAAGAGGAGAGGTGACATTTGAGACATTATGTGTAACAAGAATTACCATATTAAAAATCCATACCGGTAATCCTATAGTTAATCTAGGAAGATTTAGAGTGGCAATAAAGGGAGGACCAATACCTTCACTTCGAGGGAATACAAAAGGTACACCTTGGAAAGGGACCTCTTGAGTGGTAGTCCCAGATGAGGATTCCATCTCTAAACTCTCTAATAACCCCCTAACTACCACGCACAAGAAATTACTACTCAAACTAAAAGAAACAAGCAAACATGTGAAAGGAGTGGATAAGAGTCAAGAATCTCACAGGACAGGCCAAAAGGATAACTCAGATGGTTTGAGGATTCCTAAAAGGGTCTCCTGATATACACAAGGTACGAGGGAGCTCAAATCGGTAGTAGTGATGTCTAATGCATAACCATTCACAAGGGGCCTTCCTATATACAATTGAGTATGTGAAGTAACTTTCTATTTACCTCAAGGGTACGTGAAAGGCCATAGGATATACCGACGGTATGTGGAAGAAATGCACGAGTCCCAAAATGTAATGTTGACAAATAACGACAGCTCGTATGCTTAACGACACCCGAACACGTCTCTAAGTTACCACTCAAATTGCTAAAAGTTTTAACCTAGTACTACCGTTAATTTTATCTTGTGCGTTTAGGTGGAACCGTGGAGTGAAAACTTGAAATTAAAGAAGATGCACACTGATATATATGATAATGCAAGTTTTCCTCTTCAATGAAATTCTACCTAAGAGAGGGAGAGAGATTTACTTTTCTTCCAAAAATGCACACCCAAATACAAATGAAATTCTATCTTTGCAAACAAAAAGTGAAATATCAATGCACCCCAAACAATCTTCAAAGCAAATAAGAAAGAGATCTAGAGAACATATAACAGAAATAAAAAATGTTTCCTATCTTTTCATGCTTGAAAAAGACGCATAAAAACTCAATGTAAAGATGATTTCACTAACGTTTCCAAACAAATCTAACTCTAATGCATGCAAAGCTAAAAATATATGTTTCTTCTCAATGAAAGTAAGATCTAGAATTTCAAACAATCATGCATAAAACAAGAACAAAATCGATTAAGATGCTTGCGAATAAAGCAAGAGAGAGAGAAAACTAAAGCTTCTCTTTGAAACAAACAAGGAAACGAAGAACCAATCTTTCCTACCAATCACTGAAAAAATCAGTATGCGAAAGGAAACAAGAATCACCCAAAGCAAAGAAAGACTCAAAACGACATGGATCACTCATGCATTGTAAGTCCAAAACAAATCAAAGCATATGCAAAAATGAAAATTCAGAGTCCTGGAACAGGGCCTACCTGGCACCGCATAGATGAGGCTATTGACAGGCAGTTTTGAGGTAGCACTACTTCTTGCTCACTGGATTCAGGCAATGGCACCACGTTCTGCTAACTAGACTCAGGCGGTGGCACCGCTCCTTGCCAACGTAACATGTGCGGTTCCCTGTAGATGACAAAAACACAAGAAGAACGAAGGATCTAGTCAGAAAAAGGATAGATCAAGGAAAATACTATTGAATTGAGTATGGAAACAAAGCATAAAAGACCGAAATGACTCAAATCTAAACAGATATGGAAATTTCAAACCCAAATAATGCAAGTCAGAAAGTAGATCTTACTAAAAAGAGTTGAAGAAAACGGATCCTAGATTCAGACAAGAGTTGCAGACTAAGGAATATCAGAACAACTGATACACTAATTCTCCAGCAGAGTCACTGGATTTGTTAGCTGGAATATTTCACCTCCTGCGGATAGCAAGGTGTTCCACTGGTCTGAATGGTTCAGATCTAGAAAAAATAGAGGACGGAGGTTGAAGACTCTCCCTAGACGCTGTAGATATCTGGAATACAAGGCTTTGATAGTTCACCTATGTACCTGCAAAAAATATCAACACGAAATGAATCAAAGCAACCGAAATATGATCTACTAATCTATGCTAGTGACTAAGGAATCTAGCAACATATATATGCGAAATCACAACAACAACATCATATGTGGGACATAAATCAACTTGCATTAGAAATATGAAGAAGTTTACAACCAAGCCTTAGTGTTGACATGATTCTATTATGGGATCCAGATAGTTTCATTCCCCTTGTGATTTTTGGGCTACATTGGCGATAGTGTTCGGAAGCCCTTCAGTGTCATGCTTCCCTGTATCTACAGTACTTGATGAGGTTTATTGTACCTTAGATATTTTGAATCTCAGTCATCGATTCCATATAGTTGTGTATACCTATTGATTCAACAGAGCATCAGTTGTTGTGATATTCCATTCCATGATAATTCTATTGTTCATATGTACCAATTATTCAGATAATTATTTGTATTTAGACTCCCAATCGGGACTACCATTATGTACTACCAGTTTTATATATGCATTGATCAAATCCCATTGTTTGAGCCTTGATCCCCATTTTTATATTGAGACATTATTACAAGCATGGGTATGCCCACCTCATCCATATACATTTCTGATATTATATGTACCTAATCCATTTTTTTAGAAGAGATACAAACCAAAAGCCACTACAGTTTAAATGAGGAGAATCCACTCCTCCACGACCCTCTCCAGTCTCTCCATCATTGTCACAATTTTTCCCTTGATCTTGTGATGTTTATCGGCCATACAACGAACTCTTTCCCTCACACATCAGGGGGGAATTTGTTAACACCAAAAAATTTTCATCTATCTCTCTATGGTCCAAACCATAATTATAAATAATAAACCCACCATTATTCCCTTCATTTTTACCTTCACAATTAAATTCCACCAAATATGGTCCAAAACATTATTATTCCTTCCCCCATAAATGAAGGGAAGTTGATCATTTATTGTGACTTATCCCCACTCTCTCCAAAAAGGATTGAAAAAATCCTAAAATGAGAATGGGTCAAAAACCATGGATAAATACCACGCACAATAAAATACCATGGGTCAAAAAACCTTGGATCATTCTATAAATACATTGTGAAAGTATCCCCACAAATATTCCTTAATCATGAACTTTTTCACCTTTTTCCATTGTTCCCATATTTTAGGCATATCATTTTGCATGGTGTATGTTGAGCTTGATCCATATCCTCTTGGATCCATTCACCCTTTTTTGACAACCATCATTGGAGATGATTGGACAAGTCACAAGGGTCAAGGTTATTTTTGTTCCTTTAGTGGTGCCGACTTCAGACTCTGGAAATCTGGAATGTCGAAAGGGTTTTTCCAAATAAGAACGTTGGGAACAACAAGGTTATTTGATTACATTTTATTTGGGGTTCTGATATCTCAATCTCGATGTCAAAAGTGTTGGAAAGGCATGGTAAAGTTGACAAGACATAAGTAAAACACCGGGTCTACCTTTAGAATTAATTTTAATAATTGTTTAGCTAAATTTAATAAATAATCAAGAAATCTAATCTATAATGAACTACGCTTCAACATTAGAGACTTAAATGGGTCTTATTATTATTTGTTAATTAACTTCAACAAAAAAGTTGTCATAATTATAGAGCCTTTATAGCGCTCTATGTGTGTTTTAGCTACAAATTGTTATCTGTGTATCTATGTAATATGTGTGTTTGTTACATACGTTGGGTTTATAGTAGTGTAGTTTCCATGTCGTTTTTGCTTAATTTTTTTTTTATATTTTTTTTTAGGTGACTTGGGAATGGAACCATTAGTCTTAGTCGTGTCCATAACTAATTTCATGCAAATTTTATTTTTAGAATGTTGTGTAATTTGTAGTCATGGAAACATGGTTGTTCTGAAGTAATAAAAATCCCTAATGAGAATAAAAACAGAAAATAAAAATATCTCCACACCTTGATAATGATAAATATTCAATGAATAATACACCTATTCGTTATGACAACCTCCTTTACAATGAATCTAATGCACAAGATGTGATGATCTCTAAAACTAGATATCCTTGATAAAGGAGACAAATACTAAAACTATAATTAAGGTCATAGATGACCAATAAATAAAATAACAATATAATAATAGAAATGTAACTGCACAATGTCTAGGGATTACCATGCCCCTCTTCTTGAAATAAGTGTTTTCCTCAACCGTTAATTAATTATAATTTTTTTCATGAATAACTCATATTCTATGTCACCTCTTCTATTGGAATCTTCTTCTGCTTATTGATGTAATCAATAATTGCTCAATTTCTCAGTTGCTTGATTTATGTTTGAAGGGTTGTTTTAGGTACTATTATTATTTTTCCCTTGTTTATCATTCTCTAGTAAAATAGTCAAAATTTGGATCTTACGACTGATTACATTTTTAAGAAAGAAACATGTAAGGATTGATGTACATGTGAACATGGAGGTAATTCTAATTCGTAAGGCATAATTCTAATCCTCTACAAAAAATTATATGTCCATAGTACTTGGGTACTAATTTATTGTCATTTTGTTTCTAGAGGGGAAGTTGTTTGTATGGTTGTAGCAAAAAGTATTCCCACTATCCTACTTTAAATTTCCTTTCACCATGAAGTCAATCTACTTAACGTTTTGTCATATTTTTTTGTTTTATCCAAGTTGTATTTTATTACTTTGATAAACTATTGTTCGTTATCTATTTGATCATCCACTTCTTGAAACTTAAGTTTCTATTTTAAGGGTGACATTATGGATGGAGTATGATAACCATAAAGTTCCATAAATCGTGAAAATGTTTATAAAGTATGAAAGGACATATTGAGCCACATGTGTGTACATAGATCAAATTTTGGATATCACAAGTTCCTGAGTGTATCAACTGAAAAATTGAAAGGTAGGAATTGATATTGTGTCTTATTCTCTCTTGATCACTACAGTTGAAATCATAGCTAAAAGGATTTAAAATCTTGAGTACAATAACCAATCACATGAGCAAGCACTATAACATGAGGCTTATGAAAAGGTGTCAAAGACCAAAATGAACATGATCGAGAAACACGATCATATCAACGGTTTAATGATACTAAGGCTCCCCAAGATGCTTGATGTTTAAAATAAAATGAACAAGAATAAAAATAGTTTATGCAATTTTTACAAGATGGTCCCACATTCATTCAATCTCACAAAATAAATCTGTGGAACCCACTCCTCTTGGATTAAAAACCATGGGAACCACACTATTATTTTGGTAGTAATTTATATTCTCCTTTGACCGGTGTAGTTGGTTCTCTTTATTACCAACATGGTTAGTTTTGTTTGTAACCATTACTCTCATTATTGTGTCTCCAATAAATCCCTTTATTTGTAGTACTGTCTCCCTATGTTACACTCTATCCCTACATTTTCAAGAATGATGTTGTCACTTACTCCCATAGTTTACATTGATCAAAGGAATTTATGAGCCCCATGCTTACTAGCCAATATTGTGTCAGTTCGGTCAATCTTATACTTGGTTACAATATGATATTGGTTAATAGGATAAGACCCTTGTCTTATCATGTACATCAACTATCATCGACATCAAATCACCATATTTTGAGAATTTGCAGTGGTTAAAGGGGGAGCAGGTTGATGATATGGATCCTCCATGGAAAAGGAGGAGTGATGATGAGACTATCATTGATGATGGGATGACAGTGAATATGCAGTATGAAAGAGGCCAAGTCTTCCTAAAGTTGCTGACAAGGTCCAACATTGACGTGTGGATGGTAGTATCCTCTCTTGAGGATGGTCTTGTGGGAAAATAACACTCTGCTCCAGAGAGTGGTCCTTACTAGCTGAGGATGTCTCTATAAACATTACTCTCACATGTATATTTTACCTACATTTATATGTGTATGTCATAGTATAACACTCGCTTGAGATTGGTCCTATATTTGAATATGAGGATTCCCTATGATGTGTCATAACGGACAACAGGTCCTGCATTTAGGTGCATACAAGATCTGCGCTTTCAAACCATACTCTCACATGGAGAGTGTACCTACATTTATTTGTTGTTGTCACAGAATAACACTTGCTTAGGAGTGGTCCTATATTTTAAGCCAAGGAAGCTCTATGATGAGTCTTGACGGATGATATGTCCTACATTTATGTGTATATGAGATCTGCAGTTGCAGATGATACTCTAACATGGAGAGTGTACCTACATTCATTTGTAGATTTTGTAGAATAACACTCTCTTAGGAGTGGTCCTATATTTAAAGTCAAGGATTCTCTATGATGAGTCTTTACGGATGACAGGTCCTGCATTTAGGTGCGGATGAGATATGCAATTGCAGATGATACTCTCACATGGAGAGTATGCCTACATGCACATATATATTCTATAGTATAACACTCACTTGAAGTGGTCCTAGATCTAACAATATGAGGATGGTCTACAAAGAGTCCTTGCAGACAATATCGTCATGCATTCATTTGCAGACGATCGAAATGGTCGATAATATGGACCCTCCTCATTAAGGGGGAGTAGGATGATTAGGATTGCATCATCCTTGGACCTATGTCCTAAAGTGATAGGGATTTATCATCCCGAAAAGATATCAGGTATACTACAGGTAGTGCTGCGACAAAGGATCCAGGAGATCAAAATAATTCTTCAAAGGATTGATAAGATTGAAGAGTTTCTACAAAGGATTGGAATATCGAACTACTATTGCAAAGGATCCAAAAGATTGAAGTGTTGTTGCAAATGATTGAGAAGATCGAAGTGCTTTTGCAAAGGATCGAGAAGATTGAAGTGCTACTGTAAAGGATCAGAAGATCAAAGTGCTACTGGAAAGGATAGAGAAGATCGAAGTGTTGCTACAAAGGATCGAGCATATTAGAGTGTTGTTGCAAAGGATCAAGAAGATTGAAGTGATTCTACAAAGGATTGAGAAGATCGAAGTGATGCTACAAAGGATCAAGAAAATCAAAGTGCTGCTACAAAGCATCAAGAATATGGAAGTGCTGCTACAAAGGATTAGGAATATCAAAGTGCTACTGCAAAGGATCCATAAGATCAAACTACTGCTACAAAGGATTGAGAAGATCAAAGTACTGCTACAAAGGATTGAGAAGATCGAAGTTCTGCTGCAAAGGATCGAGAAGATCGAAGTGCTGTTGCAAAGGATCAATAATATCGAAGTGATGCTGCAAAGGATCAATAAGATCGAACTAATGCTACAAGGGATTAGAAGATTGAAATGTTGCTGCAAAGGAACGACTGATTGAGTGTTGCAGAAGATAAATACAAGGTGATATAGAAGATGATGTTCCATTATTGAATACATTGAAGAGTAACTGGTCCATTTATTGATGATTGTTGAAAATGTACTATGACGTATGGATGTATCACCTTGATGATGTTGTGTATTCTCTCTCTCTCTCTCTCTCTCTCTCTCTCTTGTCACGCCTATAGTTGATGATGATGTTGTCATTAGAATACCCTTCTTGTTTAGGAGGAGTGTTGAAATATTGTAACCTCAAAGGATATTCTAAATGTATTTTACTAATGTACCCCAAGGGAGATGTATTATTCCTCTATTGGGTTGTTACTGTTGTATTTGGAAATCATTAGTTCATGAGGTAAATCCTCCACTGTAAGTCAAGCCAATAGTACCCTAATGAATATAATATAATATTGTTTTGATTCTTCCTAGGTGAAGTTGACACATTCAGTTAAGTGGGGACAACTTGTTAGGTTAAAATTCAAGTGACAAAAAGAGTATAAATAGAGGAGCTATGTTCCTCATTTGACCACATAGTCACTAGTGTTTAGCACATGGGAGAGAGATATATATATTTTCTAGGAGAAGGAGCACCTATTTGGGGTATCTTCTTTGTACTCTTGATGCATCTATATAGAGGATGTTTTGTTGGGTTTTCTTCCCCATGAGAGTTTCCCAGGATAAATTTTTGTGTTATTTTGTGTGGTTGTGCTTGTCTATCTTTTAGTGATCCTCTTTCTTATGGTTATTTTGTTATAATGATAAATGTTATTATATCTAGTATAAAAATTAAAAAATTAACATGTGTTGAATTTCATAGATGATTTCTCAAGGTATTGCTGGGTGTATTTTCTCAAACAAAAATATGAAGTTTTTTAGGATTTCAAAGTGTTTAAAGCTTTAGTTGAGAACATGAGTGGGAATAAGATAAAGGTTCTTAGGAATGACAATGGAAAGGAGTATTTAAACAAGAACTTACAACAAATATGTCATGAAAGTGGCATTTAGATGAAAAATTGTATGCCCTACACACCCTAACAAAATGGTGTTGCAAAGCGTAAGAATAGAGATCTGAAAGAAATGGCAACATGCATCATGGAGGAAAAGGAATTGTCACCTAATATATGGGATTAAGCCATCAATTGTGATGAATATGTTCAGAATAGATCTCCAAACAAAGCATTGGAATGAAAAACTCCATTTGGGGCTTGGAGTGGTCACAAGCTCAATGTTTCTCATTTCAGGGGTTTTGGCTCAAAGGCTTGGGCTATAAATTCCTCCTGAGAAGAGAAAGGACTTGAAACCTCAAAGAAAGGATTCCATTATGGTTGGATATGATGAATATTGAAAGGGATACAATATATTTGATCCCTCATGTCAAAATAAATTAATTGAAAGGAGTGTATACTTTGAAGAAGAGCCCATTTAGGAGATTGAACTAGTCAAGGGGGAATGCTCACATCCTCCAAACCATGATGATGTAAGTGATGATTATTTATCTGATTTTTATGATTTTGGTGTTGATTATGATGACGATGAAATGAATTCATATCATGAATCACCCATAATGGAAAAGTGGGTTGAGAAAACCATATAAGAAGTCGGTGATCTTGTTGGAGATCCACAAGACTCTAGGAAGACTATATCTCAATTTCACAATGCTTTCTCCACTTGTGAATTTAATATTTCATAAATATTTTTATGATGTTTGATATGATCCTTATACACATCAAGAATCATCACTTGACCCAAGGTGGAAAACAACCATGCAATAAGACTTTAATTCTTTGCAAGACAATGAAACATGGGAGTTACTTCCTCTACCTTCCAAGAGGAAACTAGTGCAATGTAAGTTGGTCTATAGGAACAAGGTGGCTGAAAATGGTTCAGATATAAAGTGTAAGGAAAATTTGGTTTTGAAATTCTTCTCTCAATTCCAAGGAGTGGACTATACATAGACATTCACACGAATTTCAAAGATGGACTCCATCGGGCTAGTTTGGCCATTTCCTCAACTAAGCGATGAGAGGTTCACCACATGGATGTGAAGAGTGATTTTATTAATGGTGATATTAATGAGGAGATTTATATGCATAAAACTAAAGGTTTCATTCACGATCCTTCACTTTTTTGAAGTTTTAAGAAGTCTCTCTATGGCCTCAAGCAAGCCCCCAAATCTTTGTATGCCAAGATGGACAACTTTATTCTTTCACTAGGACTTGGGCGATGCAAATATGATACTAACGTATCTTTAAAACATGTTGGTGATTTATTGTAGGTAACAGTGTTGTATTTTTATGATATTTTGATCACTAGAAATTTATTTTGAGGATATAGGTTCAATTAAGTACTCTTTGCATAGTGATTTTTCTATGATTGACCTTAAATTGTTGAAACAATTTCTTGGCTTGGAGATTGACAAATTTGATGTAGGGATCAAGGTCAAACAATCAAATTATGTTGCATACATGTTATTAAAGTTCAAAATGAATGAATGTAAGTAAGCCAAGTGCCCATTCCTTTCAAGAGTTAAACTAGGTGAATTTGGTTCATCTCCATTGGTGGACAACTCGTTATATAGGAAACTAGTTGGTAGCTTGTTGTATCTGTTAGATTTTTAACATTAAGATATCATTATATTAGGATCTTTTAACTGAGAGAATAACAAGCATAGCAATAAAAAACAAGAGACAATGAACACAATGTTTCTCCTCGGGGAAACCATAAATGGAGAAAACCCCGCAACTTCCTCAGAGATAGAATCAACACCAAAAGTAAAACCCCAAAATAGTAAGATGATCTCTCAACAGCAGTAGCCTCTTTCTTCCTAGCCTCAGTGTCTTCTTCTTCCTCAGCTATGCACTACAGTTGAGTGTGAGTAAGTTTGTGATAAATAAAGAGGCTCACTCTCTATTTATACTAATTCCTGACTTGATAATGACTCACTAGGGATGAATTCTCTAGGAGAGTCTAATAACCCTAGTGCCCCGAAACTGCAGGGACTTTAACCCTTGAACGATAGGAGGGTTACCCACAATGACTTGACATGACTTGTTTACATTATATATCCTCCCAATAGGAACATCGGGGCATGACATAACTCAAATACATTATAGACACTTCCCAGAATAAACATCAGGGTACAAGACATAAGATATATAAGTGAATACATTCCAAAGTTACAAATACATCAACACTCCCTCTTAACTAGGAAGTTATTGTTTTGGCACAATTTTTAGCACTGGTCTTCTTCTCTATATCGACTGGATCATCTCATCATCTTCATATTCAAGTTTTCTTCTTCGTATTCTTCATTTTCTTCATCTTCAAGTCACCTTCGTCTTCAAGTCTTCTTCTAAGTCATCTTCTTCTTCAAGACTTCTTCATCAGGGGATCTGGATCATCATGACTACTGGATCATTACTGTTGGATCATCATCACTGTATCATCATCAAATCTGGATCATCACTTGATCTGGATCATCATCAATTCAGTATCATCATCACATCTGGATCATCACTTGATCGAGATCATCATCAAGTCTCGATCAACGTCATCGGTGATATCTTAGAATGGTGCTATCTCTCAATTCTTCTTGTCACAGGAAGTTCTACAGAGCCATCCCTTTTTCATGCTGGTTGTAGGACTACACTTCATGTAGGTCTTCAACACTTATATTTGACCCTAAGTCAGAATGGCCTGCCCATCTCTTACATCTGACCTCATCTTGTCAGAAAGGCATGCCCAGCACTCACATCTGACATCATCTTGTTATAAAGGCTCAACACTCACATCTGACCTCATCTTGTTAGAAAGGCCCAACACTCACATCTGACCATGTGTAAACACATCGTGCCATAATGGCTCAGCACTTACATCTGACCTCATCTTGTCGGAAAGGCTCTACACTTACATCTGACCCCATCTTGTCAGAAAGTCACATCAATCACATCTGACTATGTGTAAACACATCGCATCAGAATGGCTCAGCACTTACATCCAACCTCATCTTGTCAGAAAGGATTTGCACTTACATTCAATGATGTGTAAACACATCGCATCGAAAGGGATCTTAGTCTCAGACTGAGGATTCCTGGTGACTGACCACGTGCCTCCATTCTCCTGGAGAATGGAATCAACCCTTATATCTGATCAAGTGGGAACACATCCCTCAATCACATCAGAATGGCCATGCACTCACATCTGATCATGTAAGACTACATCCTACAGTCATATCAAAATGGCCCTCAGCACTAGACTGAGTATTCCTGGTAACTGACCAGGTGCCTCCATTCCAAGAATGGCATTCAACCCTTACATCTGATCATGTAGGAACCAATCCTACAGTCACATCAGAATGGCTCAGCACTCATGCTTTGTAGCAATCAAGTGAACATGTCTCAGATCTATCAGGAACTGGCTCAAGGTGTTCATAGCAAAGCAAATACCGGGTCTCGTGTTTGTCAGGTACATCAAGGACCCAATCATCTGATGATACATTATAGCATCAACCACTTCTGATGAAGCATCACTCAATAGCTTCAGGTTTGATTCCATAGGTGTGGTTATTCCCTTGCACTCCATCATCCTGAATCTATTTAGAATCTTTACTGCATACTTCCCTTGTCCAAGGAATATTCCATCTGCATTCTGCAACACCTCCATGCCTGATAAATAGTGCATCATACCCAATTATTTCATTTCAAAATCGACAACAAGTTTCCTCTTTGTATCAGCAATCAATCCATCCATACCTGTTACAAACAGATCATCCACATACAATAGGAGTATCACTGGATTGCCATCTTCAACCTTGTAGTAAAGGTTGGAATCTGCTTCACTCTTGGTAAAGCCCAAACTGGATAGAAATCCATCAATTCTGTCGTACCATGTCCTGGGTGCATGTTTCAAACCGTACAGGGCTTTCTTCAATCTACACACATGAGACACCCTATCATGTGTCTCAAAACTGAGTGGTTGCTCCACATACACTTCCTCTTGTACTACATCATTCAAGAAAGCAGTCTTGACATCCATTTTGTGTATCTTCCATTTCATCACTCCAGCCAGAGAAAGTACTGATATGATGGAAGTGTCTCTGGCTACAGGTGCAAAGGTTTCTTCATAATCTATTCCTTCTTTCTGGGAGAAACCATGAGCCACAAATCTTGCTTTATATTTCTCTATGCTGCCATCTGCAGCATGCTTGATCTTGTAGATCCATTTGGAAGTTATAATGGACTTTCCTTCTGGTCTTGGGACAACATCCCAAACATCATTCTTCATGATCGATTGATACTCTTCGATCATAGCATCCTTCCATTCTTTCCTTTCTACCACTTCTTCATAGTTGGAAGGTTATTTATCAATAATGTCACATATCAAGGCTACATAGCTGGAGCAGGACCTAGTTCTCTTCCTTCCTCTGGGTTTTTATTCTGAAGCTCCATATCTTTCTACACCTTGGATAATTTCCCGTACCCAAGCAGGTTTCCTCTTATGAGGATTCTTCTCCTGAGGTGGTTCTATAGGTTCTTGAGGTTCTTCTAATTCTCGATCTTCTTCTTGAATTTCTTCGTTCATGGTTGTATCATGAATTCTGGGTGCTCTTGTTTCTTTAGGTTCTTCAGCTGGTCTCTTCCTGGATTTGATGTAGGCTGAATCTTCGTCAAATGTTATATGTATGCTAATGTCAATATTCTTGAACCCTGGGAAGTATATTATGTAATCCTTCAAGCTTTCATAGTATCCCACAAATATACCCTTCTTTTCTGAAGGATCTAACTTCATCCTCTTTTCTTTCAGAATGTGTATGTATACAGGACAGCTGAATACTCTGAGATGGCTGACTTCTGGTTCTTGCCAGAGAAGAATTATTCAGGAATCTTGTTCTTGAGTACTCTGTGTGGAGTATGGTTCTGTACATACACTGTTGTTCTGGCAGCTTCTTCCCATAGATGCATGGGAAGATCTTGGTCATGAAGCATGGCCCTTGCTGCTTCCATGATCGTTCTATTCTTTCTTTCTACAATTCCATTCTATTGTGGATTATATGGATTGGATAACTCCCTCTTAATCCCTAAGTCTTTGCATAGCTCTTTGAATTCATTTGATGTGAATTCTCTGCCATTATCTGATCAAAAGGTCTTGATCTTCTTTTCAGTGTGGTTCTTGATCAAGGATTTGAATTTCTTGAACTTGCTGAATACTTCATCCTTGTTCTTCATAAAGTATATCCATGCCTTTCTATAAAAATCATCAATAAAAGAAACATAGTATACATACCCGCTTAGTGAACTAGATGACATTGGACCACATACATCATAGTGGATGATTTCCAAGATTCCTTTTGCCTTGCTCTCGCTACTTGGAAATGTCTTCTTTGTGTTCTTCCGTTTTGCACATCCTTTGCATACACCTTCATGTTTTGTTTGCATTTCTGGGAGACCTTCGACAACTTTGCTTGCAAGTGGTAGTGCTCTGTAATGCACATGTGCAAGCCTTCTATGCCAAAGCTCATTTGGTTCTACCGAGTCATGAACCAAAGCTTGTTCTGGTTGGCCCTTCAATTTGTATAGTCCTCCTTATTGTTCCCCAATCACTACTGCATCATCAAAAGACTTTCCCTTTGGCCACATGAGAACTTGGCCATCTACAAATGCAACTGTCATTCCTGTTGCATCCAATGCAGATATGGAGAGGAGGTTCTTATTTAGTCTAGGTACACACAATACATCTTTCATCTTGATAGACTTTCTAGAGTCTAGCTTGTATGAGGATTCACCACTACCTTTTATTGGATACTAGTAGTCATCTCTGAGTTTCACCTTGTGAGGTGATTCATGTTCAGATAATTTCACAAAGGATTCCTTGAATCCCGTCATATGCTTGGAAGCACCAGTGTCTATAATCCAATCATTGCTGCCATGTGTGATAGTTCCTGTGAGAGTGGAAATCAGAACATATTCTTCATCACTTGAAGAATCATCATTTTCTTATCTGTTTCTCTTTGTGGAAGGTTCATCATCCTCTACAGCATGAGCATGATGTCTTCTCTTGTTTCCCTTCTTCTTGTGAGAGCTACTTTTGTTTCTAGGACAATCTCTAGCAAAGTTTCCTCTTTCATCACATGTATAGCAAATGAACTTAGACTTATCTTTAGGCTTTCTAAATTTATTCTTTTGATGAGAGTACTTACCTCTGTGGTGGATAGATCTAGTTTTCTTAGATTGTACTGTGAGAGCTTGATCTTCACTTCCCATCTTTTCTTCTTGAGTTGCTATCCAAGCTTCTTCTTGAGAGCATTCTTCCCATAGTCTACTGAACTTGACTAACTTCTTTTTGGCACAGATCCCTTGAATGAAAGAGTCCCATGTCCTTGGGAGACCATTCAAGGTGGTCATCACAATCTCTACATTCTCCAATTCTTCATGTACTGCTTCAAGCTGTTCTTTGATCTAGGAGACCCTTGTGAAGTATGACTGTATGGTCTCCACATTCTGGATCTTCACATTCTTCAATTGGTTCCTTAAGGTCACCTTCCATTTTATGTTCTTTCCTTCAAACAATTTGGTTAGGGAATCAAACATAGATTTATGTGTCTTTAGGGAGGATACCTGTGGTATGAGGTGATCCTTGATTGAATCAGCAATAATCCTCTTAGCCATAACCAAATTATTCTTATGTAATTCCTTAGCCTCATTTCCCTCTGGAACTGGAATCTCCTCATTGATGTAGGAGTCCAACTCATTTTCTTCTAGGACCAGGGAGATCCTATACTTCTAGGCTCGAAAGTTATCAGCTCCCTCAATATTTTCATCCAGCTTGGTATGATGAGACATCTTAACTAAGAACCTCAAATGGAAATACAAAATATTTAGATCTTACTAGATCAAGATGTCAGATCTAAATCTGGAGCTGAATTTCTGCAGTGTTGGTTCAGGAGCAGATTAGGGTTTGGATTTTCTGGAGTTCTATCCAACCAAATGCTTTAATATTGATCTCTAAAATTCGATTTTGAGGAGGAGATCAATCCAGGCTTGGGATCAGTGAAAAATTCCACTTCTGTGGAAATCCCTAATTTTCGGCAGCAGTGTCGGGTCCAAAACTGAAAAAGCTTAGAATTGGATTCTACTTCGATAGAAAGATGTGCCTTAGGAAGGAGAGTTAGTCCAACCTGGTTTTTTTGAAAATACATGGAGAGAGATCCAAAAAGTAGGTGCACAATGTCTTCTTCTCAGGTTAGCTCTGATACCATGTTATATTTTTAACATTAATCTAGCATTATATTATGATCTTTTAACTGAGAGAATAACAAGCACAACAATCAGACACAAGAGACAATGAACACAACGTTTTTCCTCGGGGAAAAAATAAATGGAGAAAACCCCATAACTTCCTTAGAGATAGAATCAGCACCAAAAGTAAAACCCCAAAACAGTAAGATGATCTCCCGATAGCAATAGCCTCTTTCTTCCTAGCCCCAGTGTCTTCTTCTTCCTCAGCTATGTGCTACAACTGAGTGTGAGTGAGTGTGTGATAAATAGAGAGTCTCACTCTCTATTTATACTAATTCCTGACTTGAAAATGACTCACTACGATCGACAATTCATGTC
Source organism: Pseudotsuga menziesii (assembly GCA_001517045.1). NCBI lineage: Eukaryota > Viridiplantae > Streptophyta > Pinopsida > Pinales > Pinaceae > Pseudotsuga > Pseudotsuga menziesii. The sequence continues at coordinate 558,591 of LPNX010013232.1, read as the reverse complement.
AAGTCATTGTGGGTAACCCTCCTATTGTTCAAGGGTTAAAGTCCCCGCAGTTTCGGGGCACTAGGGTTATTAGACTCTCCTAGAGAAGTCNTTTTCAAGTCAGGGATTAGTATAAATAGAGAGTCTCATAAATAGAGAGTGAGACTCTCTATTTATACTAATCCCTGACTTGAAAATGACTCACTACGGTCGACTTCTCTAGGAGAGTCTAATAACCCTAGTGCCTCGGAACTGCGGGGACTTTAACCCTTGAACAATAGGAGGGTTACCCACAATGAGTTGACATGATTTGTTTACATTATAGATCCTCCCGATAGGAACATCGGGGCATGCCATGATGCAAATACATTATAGACACTTCCCAGAATAAACATCGAGGTACAAGACATAAGATATATAAGTGAATACATTCTGAAGTTACAAATACATCAACAATATCTCACACACACTCGACCTGATTTGTATTATGCAGTAGGTGATGTTGTAATATATATGTAGGAGACTCATGATATCCATTGGAAGGATACAAAAAATATTATTGCATTATGTGCAAGGAACCAAACACGTCAGGTTACACTATGCTCCTAGTTGTCCACTAAACTAGTTGGATATACTGGTTCTGATTGGGCTGGAGATTCCAGTGATAGAAATTCCACTTCAGGTTATGTATTCATGTTTGAACATGGTCCCATATGCTGTTCAATTAAGAAAAAAAACACTATATCCATTATGTCAGCCAAGGCCAAGTATAGAGGAGCAGTGAACACAGTTACACAATGTATGTGGTTGTAAGACATTCTTGGAGAGCTTGGATTTTCATTTGATTCACCCACTATCATTTGGTGTGAAAATAAAAGTGAAACCAAAATTTCAACTAATCTAGTATAGAGATAGAGGACTAATTAGCACATAAAGATACACATGCACTACATCAAGAGCTTGGTGCATGGGAAAGTGATATCATTGCAGTATTTCCCATTTATAGAGAAATCTGCTGACATCTTCACCAATAGCTTCATAGAGAAGACATTCACCTATATGATATCACTTCTTGAAGTGGGTGACACATGGTGATTTCTAGTATTCAGTTCATATTTAGCTCCACGTCCATTTTTGAGGGGAGGTTTTGTTCCCATGAGGTTTTCCTCGTTACCTTGATTATATGGACAAATACATTTTTATAAGAGGTGACTTGAGCCTTAATTTCCAAGGCCTCAATTTTTTATGTAATTTCTCTAAGTTAGTATTAAGGGGAGCATTAGAGCATTATACCACCTATTACCATTTTCCAATACACCTAGGACACATTTCCATATGTCTTGTACTTATGTCATATGGTCCAAAACTTGGTTATGTTGGTCTAGTAAGGTCCTTTGGTATTTTGGACTCATCAATGCACTAGTGAGCCCATATTTGATAATTTTGGTTACACATGCGCCCTCATTTATCATTGTCTAGTCCTTTCTGCACTTCATCTCCATAAAATAGGGAAATTGGTTGACCATAGGTGCACATGCATATGATTTGGATGTTTTTTTCTCTTTTGGACCATTTATTGCTACCTAGATCCTATACCACTCACCCATGCACTCCAACATGCCTATCCTACCCTCATTTATGTCATAGCATGGTTCAACCAGATTCACATGGGCATTTGTGACCGTTTGAGGTAGTTTGGGAGCTCACTGGTCCACCTAAGGGGTTTTTGAGGTCCAATCTAAGCCTGCCACTTGTGTACATCCAATTTTCCAAATCTAATGATTTTATCCTATTGTATAGTAATGATGTTCCAGGCATATTTACATACTGGATAGTGATAATAAACTCAGTTATTGGTACCATTCCTATGTTAATTTTTCTCGTTTCACTGTTTTTCTGTATAATTTGTGAATATCTTGAGTTGTGAGGATTCAATTAGCTCATAGATCTTTATGTGAATCATATTTTAACAAATTTCACTAGAGAGAGAAATAGGAGTCCACCTGGAGGAGAAGAACTAGTCTATCTTATTATCGGGGTCTTACATTGTACTTGGTTGGATTCTATATCAATGAAGTTTTGTTGGGTTTTTTTCCCATGACGGTTTCCTAGGATAAATATTTTTGTTTTGTTTGTCTTGTTGTGCTAATTATCATTCTTTCAATGATAATTTTTTTATTTAACATAAAAAATTTAAAAATATAACATATTTAAAATTGATAGGATTTTTAATTAAATGACAAGTTTTTGAATAAAACAAGCATAAGACCCCAGAACGATCATATATGGCCCAAAAATCAAATATGAGATCAAAATCACATTCCTCGTACTTTTTTACTCTTGTATCAATTAGTTAAATGCCTCATATTTTTTTGGAAGCCTTTGTTATTAGATTATTAATGCGATTTATTAAAATGACAATATTAATTGAGGATAATTTAAAATGATGAGCTACGTGTGATTTCTCTAGTCGCAAGTGAGAGAAAGATTCCAAGATGGCATTGTGCATCCTAAAAATGGAAACAAATATAACCTTTCTTTTATTCACCAATCCCTTCTCTATCATTTCATTTCCTTTATGTTAATAAAGCTTGTTTTCCTTGTTAACTAGTTATGCCTTTTTATTTGTATGGTTTGAGTAATGAGTTATCAAGCTGTCAAGATAGTTTTTTACCCATTGTCTCATAAGTATCATAATATAGGCATAATATTGTGCCACTTTATTACACAATATTTCATTCACAAACATAGAAAATTAACGAGGATGGTGTACACGTGGGATAAAGGAGAATAACTTAGGAACAAAGCACAAATGCAACTACACTTAAGCGCAAGAATAAAAAAGGGAATTTATGAACAAAAATGAAACAAGGAGGGATGCAAAGGGTTTCCAAACTCAAAATAAAAATTACTTGTACAAAATGTGGAAAGGATTTTCATTGAGAGGATATCTACGGTTATGTTTCTTCCCATCATAGACTTTTGAATCATTTCTACACATAATTAACATTCAATCATATGACATTTGCAAGAAAATATCATTCAATCCATACTTTTGTGTATCGATTTATCTAAAACCATAGTCTAGTACATGTTAATTGTACTAAACCAAATCCCTAAAAAAATACATAGAGAAAGAGGTAAATCAAATTTTCATAATTTGAACATAAATGTACTTACCATCATGATCCTCTATAACACCTTCATGATATTCTATAGAAGCACTAAAGAGAGAAGGGGGAAGCTCTGAATTTGATATTTCACCCCTCTTGAACAAAATATACATTGACACATGAACTAGAAATGAAAGATAAAAGTGTTGGACACAATGACCATACCGAGAGAGGGGTGAATCAGTGTGAGAGTAAATTCGGAACTTTTACCTTATTTTAATCAATAAGAGTATATCAGTCACTGTGTCATCAACTACACAATCAAATTCATCATGAGTTATAAGCACAATATCACATCAAAATAGACACAAGAATATTTGGAATTTTAATCTTTATTTATTGTACATGGAAGACAACAATATTCTCGATTATAATCAGCACCAACTGATGAAAAGAAAACTAACTCTCATAATAGGACTCAACCTGGTTTTCTTAGCTCCAACTAAGAAGGGTTTGAGGAGTCCAATCCTCAAATGCAAGATTCTTCTTGCAAGAAATCATATGGCTCTACTATATAACCAACCTATGATATGCACATAAATCTATGCTCATCACTTTATTGGTCAATCTTCTCATCACTATTGCTCATCACTGCTGCTCATCTTTGTTGCTCATCACTACTGTGCATCACTGCTACTCATCTATGTTGTTCGTTATCTGCCGAGTCATCACTATATACTTATAAGTCATTTCATTTCCATATACTTCTCATGCACAACATTGTACACCTCATCATACACAATTACTGAATAAGTAATTTGTTAGGATATTTAGACACTTAGGAGTTAGTTAAGAGCAACTTGTGTAATACATCCGTTAGGTTAGTGTGTTTCTTTAGTATGCATTAGTATGCATTTGTAAATATTATAATCCGACGGTCATGATATGTTCCAGACATATAGTGATTCGACGGTTCAACTTCTCTTAGATCATACCTACCATTGATCCATGGCTTAACACCCGATTGGTCCATGATATCTACTTAAAGAGCATGGAGGGTCCTTGGCTAGTTGATCGATTATGAGAAGCTCATGTAACTTTATTTCTTTTGCATAATAAATTGCGCCAAGTAGCTATTAAGCTGGGGCCATGGATTGTTTCCCTCTCGAGGGTTTTAACCACGTGACAAACATCGATGTGTTGATCTATGATCTATTTGTGTGAAGCAGTTGCTCAAGATGTTCAGTCTTTTGGGAGTACCCTGTGTACCTGAACATGGTATCAGAGCATTTATGAAGAGCCGCTTTCGGTTTTGATCAAGATCTGGAACAGGTGTTGCCAAAATTTTGAAAGGATTTATGTTTCTTGATTTTCTGTGCATTTGTGGCTAGTGGGAGCTGTTCCATTGCGTTTGGAGCACCATTTTCATTTGGAAATAATTTTCGTTTCATCGAAAATTGTTTTCGTTTGTTCCAGAAACACCAATTTCAGCAAATCTGAAGGTATAATGATACAGTGACAGATTTGTTTTATTTTTTTATTAAAATCTCTCATATTTTATCTATTTTATTATTAGATATTTACTGTTTTAGTCTCGGACTGTTGCCTTCCCTGGCTGCGTATGCTCTTTGCTATGCACCTTGTGTGATCGCGGCGGATCAGAAGTAGTGAGGGAAAGTTTTTTTTCTTGTTTTATTGGCTACGTATGCTCTTTGCGATGCACCTTGTGCGATTACGGAAAATTAGAATCAGCGAGAAAACTTGAAAACGTAGACTTTTCGGGTATGTTAACCAAGATCTAACCCCATTGTGTGGAAAAGTTTTTTTATTTTTGTTTTTCGTTTTTTTTTTTATTTGTAGAGAAAGAGGCAAGCATGGAGAACGAGAGAGAAGAGTTAAAAAAAAGAGTCAGGCTTTATCTTTCCATTCTTTTACCTACCTTTTAAGCTTAGCTCACTTGCCCAAAGTTACTTTATTCCTTAATAGGTCTTGAGTTCAAGTCTTATTAAGCTACTTTTTAGTGCATGTAATTTCTATTTTCAAGTTATTTTATTGTAAAAGTGCATCTCACATAAATAAAATAAAATAAAAAGTGAGTCACTTAAGTCTTTTAATTTATTGCCGCATTATTTAAAAGTAACATTATTGTAAAAGTGAACATCACTTATTCTATAAAAGTGATTCACTTAAAAGCAACTTTATTGTAAAGTGATTGTCAAAGGTTGATCTTGGGAAGAGGGGGGTTCTTTTTTTTAGTTGGTCAAGTTAATATCTACCACGTCACTATTGGAGACATCTTCAACATTTTCTTTGATCAAACATAACTTCATCATCCATAATCAGTTTTTAGTGCCGTTTTTTTTTTTAAATCGCATATTTTTTCAATTTATTTGCATCTGAACAGTTAGTTTCTATTCTTTTAGCCATTAATTTACAGTATGGCCACCCCTTGTGATATTATACATATAAGTTCTAACTATTTCTCATGGAAATATCATATGGAGGATGTTCTGCGAAGTAGGAGACTTTTCAGGATAACCTCAGAAAAAGAAACAGAACCCACTAATGATGATAACAAAATTAAATGGAAAAATAGATGTGATGAATCTTGTGGATTGAATGGGATGTCAATCTCTACTGATTTGTGATTCCACATATCTGGAATTGATGAACCTGATCAAGCTTGGAAAAAGTTGGAATCTGTGTTTAGTAAACACAATGAAATTCGGGGTCATCAACTTGAGAATGAGTTGATTTTCTTGAATCCAAATGGTTTTTCATGCATTCAAGACTATTTATCTAAGTATAAAACTTTTAGACTCTTATGTGCAGAATGCAAGATTAAGAAAGAAGACAAACAATGTATTTATCATATTCTTTCCAAACTTGGGCCTGCATATTCTGTTTCTGTATCTACATTCTACTCCATGAAAGAATCCTTGATTGCAGCTAGCTATGAAGAGCCTACTCTTGAATCCTTTTTTGATTCCTTCATTAGAGATAAAGATAAGCTCATTCATCTTGGAATAATTAACAATGCAGATACATCTGGGAAATCCTTATTGTCCCAATAGAAAGAAAAGTCCAAGCCTCCCAAGAAATAGAATTTTCGTAATAATAAGCCAAAAAATAAGGGTCCCAAACCCTCTCAGTCAGCTCCTTCTTTAAAAAATGACAAAGGATCCAAGCCAAAATGAAAGAAGACTGAGTATCATTGCAATTTTTGTGGGAAAGATAATCATGATGAATCTAAGTGTTTCAAGAAGATAGCAGCCTTAGAAGCAGCAATGAAGAAGCACCACATCAGCCTAGATTCGTCTTCAGAATCTACCTCTCATGGACATGCACTTTGTGCTTCTGGTTACTCTTATACTGCATCTTCTTCTTCTACTTCAATTGAATGACTCATTGATTCTGGAGCATGTTATCATATGGCTAAGGATCAAGCCATCTTTTCTACTATGCATGAATGTAACAGCAAGCAAATATTTGTGGGTGATGATAGATCTCTAAGTGTTGTAGAATCTGGAATAATTCTAGTAGAAAATAGTCATTTCAGTGATGTACTATGTGTTCCAAAAAATTTCTGCAATTTGTTATCAGTCTACAAATTACTCATTCGGGTGAAAGTAAAACTGTGACGTTTACATCTCACCAAGTTGTAATCAAGGATTTTAAAAATCCTCAAAATTTCCTTGCTACTGAAACTGTTGATGATATTACCAAGTTGTACAAATTTAACAATTTTGGGTCATCACCTTTTCCTTCATTTTTTTTGCTCATAGTGATAACTTGAGCAAACTTTGGCATGAGCAATTTGGTCACTTAAATTATCACTCTTTGCAACAACTATGTAAAGACAATATGGTGACTGATATTTTGATGGTATCTTGTAAGGATGGTGTTTGTTTCGATTGTGTACTCAGAAAACATCATCGAGACTGTTTTGACAAACGTGACTCTTGGCACACCTTGGTTCCCTTGGATCTTGTGCATAGTGACTTGTGTGGCCCTCTTCCATCTGCATCATTTTCTGGTTTCAAATATTTCTTAAATTTCATTGATGACTACTCCAGATGCACTTGGGTTTACTTCCTAAAAATTAAGAGCGAATTATTTAACATGTTCTTGGCCTACAAGGCCCTTGTTGAAAAACAATCTGGTCATCAAATTATTAAGTTAAGATCTGACAATGGAGGAGAATATGTTAACAACAAGTTCACTACTTTCTGCATTGAAAAAGGAATCCAACAACAACACACTGTTCCATATACACCACAACAAAATGTTGTAGCTGAACGGAAGAACCGCACTTTAAAAGAAATGCCTAATTTTATGATCCAATCTAAGGAACTAAGTCTTCAATATTGGGCTGAGGCCATAAATTGTGCAAATTACATAGTTAATCGCACACCCACTAAAGTTTTACAAGGTATAACACCGAAAGAAGCATGGAGTAAAATTAAACCAGATGTAAGTCACTTTCGTGTGTTTGGTTGTGAAGCATGGGCTCACATTCCGGATGAAAAACGAAAAGCATTGCAACCTAAAAGTGAAAAGTGCATATTTGTTGGATATTCATAAGATGTAAAAGGTTATAGAATTCTTCAGCTACATTCTCATGATATAATCATTAGAAGAGATATTAAAATTGATGAAAATCTCTTGGCCTGCGAGCCTAACTTGGCGGGTGTGCCATCTTTGGCCTGCGAGCCTGATTCAACGATTGTGCCTTCTTCTTCTCCTTCCAACATCCTTGATAGGTTTCCAACTCTAGTTTCTGATGATGACAGTGAGGATGAAAATCAACCTTCTCCTGCTCATGTTCCTCCAATTGCACCAGCACCAATACTTCCTCGATGGGTCCGTTCAAAATGCGAAGAAGCTGGTGATATTGCCGGTTATCCTAGAGATCAACGTCGAACACGTTTTGAGTTTCATCGAGCCTCTTCTCTTTTGGCTCAAGTTTCTGAGAATCATGACCATAAACTTTTGCAAAAGCTTCAGGAAATCTAGATTGGGATGCAGCTATGGATGAAGAATATCGTTCCTTAATGGCGAACGATACTTGGGATCTTGTTCCTCTTCCAAAAGGAAGAAAACTTGTCAGATGTAAATGGCTCTACAGAACTAAGTATGCATCAGATGTAAGTGTTGAAATACTTAAGGCAAGTTTAATTGCCAAAGTTTTTTCCCAAGTTGAAGGGATTGACTACAATGAAACCTTTGCTCCTGTTGCAAAAATTAATTCCATCCGCCTTGTTCTTTCCCTTGCAGCCTTACATAACTGGGAAGTCCATAAAATGGATGTCAAGTCTGCCTTTTTACATGGTAATTTACAGGAGGAAATTTACATGGAACAAACTCCTGGATATGTTTAGGATAACTCTAGCCTTGTCTGTCTCCTTAAAATATTCTTATATGGCCTTAAGCAAGCTCCTAGAGCTTGGTATGCAAAAATGGATATCTTTCTCCTTGACACTGGTTTTTCTAGATGCCATTCTGACCCCAATGTCTATACCAAGAAACTAGGAAACCATCTCATCATACTTGTTCTTTATGTTGATGATCTTATCCTTACTGGTAGTGACCCTAAACTTATAACCCATGTGAAATTCAGTCTTAAGCAAAATTTTGAAATGTCAGACTTAGGAAATTTGCATTATTTTCTTGGTCTCCAAGTCTTGCAAACCAAAGAAGGAATATTTCTTTCCCATTCTAAGTATGCTTGTGACCTTATTCGTCGCTTCCATGTGGAATACTGTAAACCAACCCCTTCTCCTTTCCAATCTGGATTCAAACTTTTTTCCACTTGTACTTTCCCTGAAGTAGATGCCACCTTGTATCGTCAGGATGTTGGTATTCTTTTATACTTGACTCATTCCCATCCTGAACTTTCATTTTCCATTGGTCGTGTTTCTTGTTATATGAAAACTACTCATGAAATTCACTAGAAAGCATAAAAAAGAATACTTCGATATATTCGTGGTACAATTCAATTTGGGATTCATTACAGTACAGGGGGAAACCTTTGTTGGTTGGTTTCACTAATTCATATTGTTACGGTGATGCTGATGATTGAAAGTCTACTGCAGGTTATGTTTTTAGTCTGGGATCTGGACCTGTCACTTGGGCTTGTAAGAAAAAAACAAGCTCTTTCTCTTTCTTCAGTAGAAGCAGAATATCAAGCCGCATTTATTTCCAGTCGGGAAGCTTTATGGCTTCGACAGATCCTTTCAGAGTTTGGATTCGAGCAATAGCAACCTACTCCACTTTGGTGCGACAATCGAAGTGCCATCAAGCTTGCTAAAGATCCAGTTCTACATCAGCACAACAAACACATTGAGCTACACATGCACTTCATCAGAAATCTTGTTCATGATCATGTTATTGAAGTTCTCTATTGCCCTACAAGTGATCAAGTTGCCGACATCTTCACCAAGTCTCTTACAGAAGTGAAGTTTTCTAAACTTTGGTCTATGTTAGGAGTTCATGAATGTGTCCTTAAGGGGGGATAGGATCTAATGCCTCCTTCCTTCTCCTAATAGTGTCACTTTTGTAAATCCTTCAATCCTATCCCAAGTTGTTCTTAAGGGGGGATGTTAGGATACTTAGACACTTAGGAGTTAGTTAAGATCAACTTGTGTAATATATCAGTTAGGTAAAAGTGTGTTTCTTTACTATGCATTAGTTGCATTTGTAAATATTTTAATCCGATGGTCATGATATCTTCTAGACATATAGTGATCCGATGGTTCAACTTCTCTTAGATCATACCTACCATTGATCCATGGCTTAACACCAAATTGTTCCATGATCTCTATTTAAAGAGCATGGAGGGTCCTTGGCTAGTTGATCGATTATGAGAAGCTCATGAAACTTTCTTTCTTTTGCATAATAAATTGCTCCAAGTAGCTATTTGGCTAGGGCTATGGAATGTTTCCCTCTCGAGGGTTTTAACCATGTGACAAACATCGGTGTGTTAATCTGTGATCTATTTGTGTGAAGTGGTTTCTCAAGGTGTTTAGTCGTTTGGGAGTACCTTGTGTACTCGAACATAATTCTACTATGCTTTCACTGAACATAAGGTAGGAATCATCATGCATCATCATCATAGAGATGGACCATCGACATAGGGTATGCATCATCATCATAGGGTATGCATCCTAATTATCAAATATGGATCATAACCATGTCAGTGTGCACCGTGTATGCATTATTAACATCAAGTGTACATCATAGTGCATAGGAGAGCACCATGACACTATGGTATGCATGTACATCATATTGTATAGGAGTGCATCAACGACATAGAGTGTAAATGATTATCATCATAAAGTGTATCATATCCATAGCATAAAGGTATGAAAAATAATCATCATAGCCTCCATAATTACTTCAAATATATATACCAATGTAGAGGCTCACATACTAAGATCAAATATGAACTCTATCCATGAGAGATGTGCCATCTGAGGAGAAACCCAAAAGCATGAACCATACATTTTTGAGGATAACAAGTTGAAGAAACAGTAAAAAAAACAAAATAAGCTCTATATCATGTAACCACATATCCCTCATAAAAATATTTCTGATGAGACAAGAATTTTGTAATTCCGATTCTGTATGAGAAAGTTATGCCAATTTTAGTGAAGATGCACATAAAATTTTCTATAAAATCGAATTTCTCCTCTGCTACTACGGAAAAAATTCATACCAATGTCCACCAAGTTCAGTTCTCTACCTACATCGTTAGATGTTTTTGGATGTTTTTATATATGTTAGAATAATCAACCCATAGTTAGCTACCTTAGACATTAATTAATCCAATTTTTGTCGTATTTTCCTAGTTTCCATATTCCACCTTATGCAAGTTGTCCTCCACACATCCATAGTGGTCAAACTTGATAAATTTGAGTCATGGAGCACTTGGGAAACCACTTGGAATCAAATCTACTTTATTCCTGGCCTCCCTAGTGCATGTCTGCTTTTTCTGCTTTATTGCCTGCTTTTTCTGAGTTTTAAGGCAATTGGGAAAGTTTGACTAGGTGAAGTTAACTTGTTTTTTGTCCTCATCATCCTCCACCCTTTTCTCCTAATAAAAACATGTATGAGTTTTCCTTCCATCACCTATTAGCTTACCTAATTGATTTTTCCAATTCGTGAGCTCCTAGACAGTTTTGGAAACTGCTTTATGCACCTATGGGGGATTTGCTTAGATTTAGTAAGCCTGCTTTTGACCAAATTCGAATGGCATCCTTATGCATTCAAATATCTCATGTAATTATTTATTGTGGTAGCCTATGACTTCACAGGGTTGGCTATTGTACACTTATTCAATACAGATTAGTGTTCTGCTTCATATTCAGTCTCCTTTGTGAGTAATTTGGATGTGTAATTGACAATTGTTGTGAGTGTAATTGTTCTAACACCCGGGTTCAATTTATACATGGTATCAAAGCCTTTTTAGATCGATTTGTCTCCTTCCAATTTGTTATTGAAGGTTTGACATCATTGACTAGGAGCATTCTGCTGACTGAAGGGACAATTTCTGAGCTATGGATCAATCTCAGAAGATCATCTTGACTCCATTTAACTTATTTGAATGGAAAGCAGAGATGGAGATAATGTTGAGAGAGAAAGGCCTCTACAGAGTGACTATGGCAATAGAAGTAGAGCCCAATGCAGGTGCAGAGAAGATTAAATGGCACAACAGGAGGGATGAGGCCTATGGTCTCCTGTGTCTGAGCATATCCAGAGACCTCCTTTTCCATATTGATGGATTAACATCACCAAATGAAGTATGGGAGAAGATTTTTGAGATTTTTGGTAAGAGAGATGAGATGAGGGGACATCAAATTGAAAATGAATTGATCTCCCTGAGTCCCAATAGCTTTGAATCCCTGCAACTCTATTTTTCCAAGTTCAAAGCCCTTGTTTTGCAGCTAAAACAATGTGGGATTGAAAAGAAGGATGAGCAACTGGTTTTGGCCATACTATCAAAGCTTGGCCCTGACTATTTAGTGTTTGTTTCGACCTTCTATGCCACAAAGTTGACAGCTCAAGTCTGGAAAATGCCTAGCCTTGCATATTTCATGGAATCTGTCACACAAGAACAAGATAAATTGGTGATGATGGGCACCATCAAACCATCCAAAGACAAAGCTCTGGTTGATGGAGATTCAAGGGTGGATTCAAAAAGCAAGAATATAGCTAAAAATCCACCTAAGCAAAAGAGAGACCAGAACAAGTCTCCAGAGGAGCCTCAAGGTTCCAAGAAGAACCCCCAGAAGAAGAAGAACAAAGGAGAAATGAGCAAGTGCGCATACTACAGTAAGGGAAATCATTATGAAAGCTCTTGCATGAAGAAGCAAATAGACATGCTGACCCAACTACTGGAGAAGAATGACATATCCCTTCTTGATAGCTCAAAGAAGAGAGAAGGAGGATCAAATTCAGAAGACAGAGAGAGAGTTCATGCATTGGTTGTTGGCACATCAAGATCACCTAATTTCATCATTGATTCTGGAGCTTCAAGACGTATGGTTTTGAAAATGGAGGCATTCACCTCACTTGACATGTCGAAAGGTCCAACAATTATAATGGGAGATGACTCTCTCACTGAAAGTTTGGGCAAAGGGAGGATTGATCTTGACCATGGTAAGTTCAGCAATGTATTGTATGTTTTAGGTCTTGCCTCTAACCTCTTATAAGTGTATCAAATGACCCACATAGAGTCTCCAAAGAAGATCATATTCTACCCTGATGAAGTTGATATCACAAATATCTCAAGTGGTAAATTCATTGCAAAAGGAGTTGCAAATCACACTTCGAAGGTATACATGTTCTCACACTTCCTACCCTACTCAAACCCCTCTGCTCTTCTAATTCATGCTAATGAGGAAAGCAAGCTTTGGCATGAAATATTTGGCCACATTAATTACAAGTATATTTCTGATCTTAGTGAAAAAGAAATGGTCATAGGGTTACCAAAGATTAAGTTTTCCAAAGGAGTCTGTCAAGGTTGCATCTTAGGAAAACACCTAGAGCATAAATTTGAGAAAGCTAGTCGTGAGAGAACCTTTGCACCTCTTTAGTTGATCCACAGTGATGTTGCTGGCCCATTTCCTCATATGTCAATGAGTTAGGCCAAATATACATTGACATTTATAGATGACTTTTCCAGGTATTGTTGGGTTTACTTCCTGAAACACAAGTCTGAAGTTTTTGGCCTCTTTAAAGTCTTTAAGGCTTCAGTTGAAAACCAGTCTGGTAGGAAACTCAAGGTCCTCAGATATGACAATGGTGGTGAGTATGTCAAGTCTGAGTTCATTCAATATTGTGCAGATGCAGGTATTCAGATGCAATATTCTATCCCTTACACACCACATCAGAATGGTGTTGCTGAGAGGAAGAACATATCACTGAAAGAGATGGCGACATGCATGATGGAGGCTAGGACTTTGCCACCAAAGTTTTGGGCCGAAGCTATAAACTGTGCAGCCTATATCTAGAATAGGGTGCCTCATAAAATTTTTTATGGTATTAATCCTTTCAAATCATGGAGTGGGCACAAGCCAGATGTGACCCATTTCAGGATTTTTGGCTCAAGGGCTTGGGCTAGAATTCCAACAGAAAAGAGGAAGGATTTGTAGCCCCAAAGCCAAGAGTGTCTATTTGTTGGGTACTCTAAAGATTCAAAAGGGTACAAGCTGATAAATGTGAGCACAAACAAATCCTTCATTGAAAGGTGTGTTCAGTTTCAAGAAGAGCCCCTAGCAGCAGTGGAAGTTGGAGAATCCTCTTCACCACCAGAACCTCTTAATGTAAGTGAAGAGATAGTTGAACATGCTGATTCTGATATGTCTAATAATGATGATTTAATTGTATATCCTAACAGTCCTACAAGACCAAAATGGGCAGCAAAGACCATTCATGTAGCTGGAGAACTAGCTGGAAATCCTAATGATCCTAGGAGGACTAGATCTCAGTTTGAGAGTGCTCTGTGCATGAAAGATCCTATGTTTGTAGAGAAATTATATCTAATGGTTGAATCAGACCCATATACATATGAAGATGTAGAAAATTATCCAAGATGGAAAACAACCATGAAAGAATATTTCAGCTCACTCCAGAAGAACAACACTTGGGAGTTGGTTGATATTCCCCCAAGGAGGAAGCTAGTTCAGTGTAAGTGGGTGTACAAAACCAAATTTGCTGCTGATGGTTCAGATCTGAAGTACAAGGCTATATTGGTAGCCAATGGATACTCACATGTACATGGCATAGACTACAATGAGACCTTTGCACCAGTGACAAAGATGGACTCCATCAGGCTAGCCTTAGCCATTGCAGCTTCAAAGCAGTGGGAGGTACACCAGATGGATGTGAAGTGTGCTTTCCTGAATGAAGATATCAATAAATAGATTTACATGCAGCAGCCTCAAGGATTTTCTACTAATCCATCTCTTGTGTGCAGGCTAAAGAATTCATTGTATGGGCTTAAGCAAGCCCCTAGGGCTTGGTATGCCAAGATCGATAGCTTTCTGCTATCACTGAATTTTGTTCAATGCAAGTCAAATCCAAATGTCTATTTGAATCTAATTCATGGTTCATTAATGATCATTGTTTTGTATGTTGATGACCTTCTCATTACAGGAAGCTCAAAGGATGAAATTGCCTCCTTGAAGGATGCAATGAACCATGCCTTCTCAATGACTGATTTGGGCTTATTGAGCCAATTCTTGGGGCTCGAGATTGCTCAAATGAAAGAAGGAATCAAAGTACATCAGTCTAAGTATGCCTTGGATTTGCTGAACAAATTCAATACAAAGGATTGCAAGCCAAGCAAGACTCCTTTCCTTTTAGGAGTTAAGCTTGAAGAAGCTGATTCTTCACTTATGGTAAACAATACACTGTATAGGCAGTTGATTGGATGTTTGTTGTATCTTACACATATTCGACCTGATATTTTTTATGTAGTAAGTGTGGCTTAAAGATACATGGATCAGCCTCATGAGATCCATTGGAGAACAGCCAAAAGGATCCTTAACTTTGTTCAAGGAACAAGGTCTCATGGGATCTTCTACAAAGCTAAATCTGATTTTGAATTGATTGGGTTTACTGATAGTGATTGGGTAGGTGACAACACAGATTGAAAGTCAACATCAGGATATGTGTTCATGCTTGCTGAAGGGCCAATCAGCTGGTCAAGCAAGAAACAGAGTGCCATTGTACTCTCATCTACAGAAGCAGAGTACAAAAGAGTTGTAAATGCAACAACTCAATGTTTATGGTTGCAAGGGTTACTTGGTGAGTGTGGCTTCGAATCAGAATAGTCAACTACTATATATTGTGATAATCAGAGTACCATTTGAATCTGCAATGTTTGAGTTCAAAAATAGAGAACCAGACACATTGAGATCCATATGCACTACATCAGACAGCTTGTGCATGATGGCACCATTCACCTACTCTTCTGTTCATCTTCAAAACAAGTAGCAGATATCTTCACCAAAGTTTTTTGTGAGAAGACATTCAGAAATATCAAATCACTACTGGGGATTTCTGATCATGCTGTGAAGCATGAGTGATGACAAGATTTCCAAATTTTGTGTTACTATCCATGTTTAAGGGAGGATTTTTTCCACTGGGTTTTTGCCTCTTTCCTTGGTTAAATGGACATGCAGTATGTAAAGGGTGACTAAGCCTTGTTTCTAGGACCTATAATTTTCTGATGTTTTACTCATAAGTCAGGCTTAAGGGGGGGTGTTAGAATAATCAACCCATAGTTAGCTACCTTAGACATTAATTAATCCAATTTTTGTCTTATTTGCCTAGTTTCCGTATTCCACCTTATGCAAGTTATCCTCCACACATCCATAGTAGTCAAAATTGCTAAATTTGCATCATGGAGCACTTGGAAAACCACTTGGAATCAAATCTGCTTTATTCCTGGCCTCCCTAGCGCATGTCTGCTTTTTCTGCTTTATTGCCTGCTTTTTCTGAGTTTTAAGGCAATTGGGAAAGTTTGACTAGGTGAAGTTAACTTGTTTTTTGTCTTCGTCATCCTCCACCATTTTCTCCTAATAAAAGAATGTATGATTTGTCATTCCATCACCTATTAGCTTTCCTAATTGATTTTTCCAATTCGTGAGCTCCTACACAGTTTGAGAAACTGCTTTATGCACCTATGGGGGATTTGCTTAGATTTAGTAAGCATGCTTTTGACCAAATTTGAATGGAATCCTTATGCATTCGAATCTCTCATGTAATTATTTATTTTGGCATCCTATGACTTCACAGGGTTGGATATTGTACACTTATTCAATACAGATTAGTGTTCTGCTCCATATTCAGTCTCCTTTGTGAGTAATTTGCATGTGTAATTGGCAATTGTTGTGAGTGTAATTGTTCTAACACCTGGGTTTAATTTCCACAATATACACATTAAAGTGGACATGTTTCATGTTGGCCAACTTGTCTTCAAAGGTAAGAGTGGTAAGAATTTTAATTTTTAATTAAAAATTGTAATTTGAATTTTTAATTTGACTTTTAATTGTCACACAAACTTATTACCACTTCAATTGTCAGACCTTACCAAATAATTTCATGTATTTTCTCTTCCATATAATAGGGTTCCACCACATAATCCATATGTATGAACAAGGATTTAACAATCCATAAGGGATTCATTAATGATCCCACCATCAAGGTGCCATGTCACCATCCATATTCACAAGGGGTTCCATTTAAGCCACTAGGGATTCCATTCAATACCACCTTCACCCCACCATCAACAAGTGTGTCAAACTAAAGTGGCTAAGTGATATCATTCCATCCTATGTGGGTGCAAAGTCTTCTTATGTACTCAGGACCATATTCAAGACCTCATGACGACATAATCATGCCATCTAACCATGTAAGGTGCAAGTAGTGTGCTCCATGACCTTTGCAAGGGAATTAGGGTCTTAATTAGGGGTTCCAAGACTTCATAGGATTATTCATCATACAAAGAACATGTTCATGGGTTCCATAGCATGTCAATGACCATACAAGGTCATCATCATCATACAAGAGCTTCATGACCCAATAAGGGTTTCAAGATCATTACACCATCAAGTGTGGGTCCAAGGACTCCTTCAAGTCTTCTTCATGAAGCAAGAGGATTCTTTGAAATTCGAAGGGGATTCATGGGATTCTTCAACCACCTCAACCATACCAGGAGACTTCCAAGGGTCAACATCTCTCATGACATCACCTGTGGGGTTGCTAGGCCTTCTCCCGGTGTACCATGACATCATCATAGCATGAATGAAAAAAAAATGGGTAATTAATGCTTTGAGTGATTTTCCATCATCCAGAAAGACTTTGACACAATATCCGGGGTCTTTAACACCATCGACAAGGTATTGAAAATATTCAACAAGGTGGTGGCTCCAAGATCCATCCTTGTGGGTAGAAGGACCTTCTCAATGGGGTACAAGGTGCTTCAAGGAACAAACCCACCATGAAAGGGGTCTAAGGCACTCCAAGTGGGACTTGGTGGCATCAATGGAAACCTGTGGGGCCATTGCAAGTCCATGTTTGCATCAACAACAATTTCACCAACAATATCCCCCTTTGTCATTGATGACAACAACTCATGCTCCGCTTGTGAGCATGGTCCCCTTTTCTCTTCATATCTCCCCCTTTGGAATCAATGGAAAAGGGTGTCCACATATCTAAATCTGAAATCAGTGATCAGTGATCACTGCTCCACTTGTCAATATGCACAATCCTAGGACCTGTTTGTATTCCTAGAGTACTCATCCTTTCTTCTTCGAGTTCATCCTCTAGCCTCAATGTGTGATAAGGTCTTGGAGAGACCTTAAACTTTACTTTCCATATGGAATACATCCTCCCTTCTTTGATCAACCTCTCCTATCTACAACCACTCGAACTTCTTCATCCATACTTTTGTTTTTCCATCTGTCCTTTCAACATTTGATCCTTCATCTATATTGGATTTCCTTCATGCACTATATAGGAAAATTCTCAAGGGTTGTTTGTGTGTAATCCAACAATATTGATATTTGCACCCAAGTCCACTGCAACTATATCACCTCATCATATGAAAATATGCACCAATTTGAACAAAATGGTTACAATTCAAGTACCTAACTGAGTTGTTATAAATTCTAAAACTTCTTTGATAAACTTCATTTGTCCATGCCTGAGAATGTCTCTGATATTCAAATTTTCCTACATTTGTTTTCTTACAAGGTTCATTAGTTCTTCTTGTTGATGTGTAGGAAGGACTCTTCCTCGATTGACTTCTTTAATTTGTGCATTCTTGGGATTTGTGACCAAACCCACTGCATGTGTAGCATATCAATGTGTGACATGTGGAAACAACATGTCCAACTTTATTACATGTCCAACATATAAATGAGTCATTGGGCCTTCCACCACTTCTTCTTCTGTAGAGTCTACAGTCCACAACTTTATGACCAAAGTTAAAACAAAAATAACAATAACCATTGAAACCATTTTCATACCTGGGTCTTGGAGTTGTTTCTTTTCTAAGCTTTATTTGAGGAATAGACCTAAATACTTGTTTCATATTTGAACTTCCAAAGCGCTTGTTTTCATGTGCAGGAGCATGGGGAGTAACTTTGGATGTTGATTGACCTACTTTTGAATTCTTCGGAGACCAAGTGTCATCTTCCAATTTTCCTTTTCCTTCTTGTAACCAACACCAATTTTGTCGAGTGGAGATCTCTAGCAGTCCAAGATCTTATCTAGGACAACTGAACTATCTTTGAACTTGACAAATGAGTCATTCTTCTCACCTTTGTTCTTGAGACGAGCTACCTCCATTTCTATATTTTGGATTGTGTCCTTCTTTTCTTCCAGTTGAATCTTCAATATTTCTTCTCTCCTCTTGGAGTCCTCGAGTTGAGTCTTTAGATCATGATTGACCTCTCTAGTTTCGTCAAGCTCTTCAATAGGATCTTTTGGTTCTTTCTTTTGACTAATCAATTCAGTCTTTAGTTGTTCAACTTCCACATCCTTGTCTTTCATTTGATCCCGCAATACTTTTTCCTTGTTTTTGAGCTTCACAAGAAACACTTTCATTGTCATGGTCTTCTGCTGATATTCATTCAAGGAGTTGAATATTTTCTTTTGAATTTCATGAAGTCATTATGGTTTAAATTTACCGTGTTCAGAAACCAATTGGATTTGAGATCAATATTTAGCAAAGTGATATGTATATCATGTGAATCCTTTGATATCCCTTCATCATCATCTATAAGAATCTTATTAGTTTCATCACATAAGCTATCATTGCAATCAAAAGAGTCTATACCTTTACTGGATTCCTCTTCTTGATTCTCTTATTCTTGATTCATCTCTTTCATGGGCTTGTCTTCTGATTCCTGATCTATCTTTTTCATTTCTAGTATTTCCTTCTGATACTCGATTTCCAACTTGAACCATAGGTATTTTTTTGAAGTGTAATTCCTACAGTTTCCTCCATTGATATGGGATGTCCATCCATGAGGAAATTCAAAGTTGTAGTATTGTCCTTTTTTTGCATCCTTCTATGCAACTGATTTTCCCTTCTTGTTTGATGGAGCAGGTGGATTGATTACAATCTTCCAAATGACAAACTTCTTCAGATATGCCTTCATCTAACTCCTCCAACCGAAATAATTTGTTAGATCAAGTACATGAACACCATTTCTTAATGACTATTATTTTGCTTCCATTGTGTCTCCACGGATCTCCTTCAAGATTGATATGCTTGTGACGAAGGGGAACTATAATACAAATGATTGGACACAATGAACACAATGAGAGAGGGGTGGATTCATGTGATATAAATTATAAATTTTTACCTTCTTTTAATCAGTCACAGTATACCAATCACTATGTTATCAATTACACAATCAAATTCATCACGAGTCATAAGCACATCATCACATCAAAAGAGACACAAGAATATTTGGAATTTTGATATTTATTTATTGTACATGGAAGAAAACAATATTCTTGATTACAATCAGCACCAACTAATGAAAAGAGAACCAACTCTCATAACATGACCCAACCTAGTTTTCTTATCTCCAACTAAGAAGGGTTTGAGGAGTCCAATCCTCAAATGCAATATTCTTGTTGCAAGTAATCTTATGGATTTACTGAAAAACCAACATCTTCTTTGCACATCAATATATTCTCATCACTCTGCTGGTTAATCTACTAATCAGTGATGCTCATCATTGCTACTCATCTCTGTTGCCCATCACTGCTGCTCATAACTGTTGCTCATCACTGCTGCTCATCATTGCTACTCATCTCTGTTGTTGGTCATCTGCTGAATAATCATACTGATAAGTCATTTCATTTCCATACACTTCTCATGTATAAAATTATACACCTCATCATACACAATTATTGAACAAGTAATTCTACTATGCTTTCACTGACATAAGAAATGCATCGTCATGCATCTTCATCATAGGTATGCATCATCTTCATTAGGTATGTATCCTGATCATCAAATATACATCAACATCATCTCAGTGTGCATCGTGTATGCATCATCAACATCAACTATACATCATAGTGCATAGGAGAGCATCATCACGCCATGGTATGCATGTAAATCATATTGTATAGGAATGCATCAACAACATATACTGTACATAATTATCACATGCATTATAATCATAAAGTGTAGCATATCATAGCGTAAAGGTATGCAACATCATCATCAGAGACTCCATAGTGACGTTGAATATATTTACCAATGTAGTGGCTCACATACTAAGATCAAATATGAACTTTATCCATGAGAGACATATGCCATCACACGAGAAACACATAAGCATTAACCATACCTTTTTGAAGATCACAATATGAAGAAACAATAAAAAACCAAAATAATCTCTATATCATGTCACCACCACATATCCCTCGGAACAAGCTTTCCAGCGAGCCAATAATTTTGTAATTTTGATTCTGTATGAGAAATTTTTGCCAATTTTAGTGAAGATGCCCAGAAATTGCTCTGTAAAAAAGAATTGCTCCTCTGCTACTGCGAAAAAACCTCTAAACAATCTCCACCAAGTTCACTTCTCTACCTACATCATTGGCTATTTTTGGATGTGTTTATATACACATTAAAGTGGTCAGGTTTCATTTTGGCCGACTTTTCTTCAAACGTAAGAGTGGTAAGAATTTTAATTTTTAATTTGACTTTTAATTGTCACACAAACTTCTTACCAATTCAATCGTCTAACCTTACCAAAGAATTGCAAGTATTTTATTTTCCATATAATAGGGTTTCCACAACATAATCCATATGTATGACCAAGGATTTAACAAGCCATAAGGGATTCATTAAGGATCCCATCATCAAGGTTCTATGTCACCATCCATATTCATAAGGGGTTCAATTTAAGCCACTAGAGTCTCCATTCAACACCACCTTCACCCCACCATCAACAAGTGTGTCAAACTAAAGTTTCCAAGTACTATCATGCCATCCTATTTGGGTTCCAAGTATTCTTATGTACTTATACCTCATGACCTCATGACCACATCATCATGGCATCTAACCATGTCAAGTCAAAGTAGTGGGATCCATGACCTTCGCAAAGGAATCAGGGTCTTCATCAAGGGTTCCAAGTCTTCATGGAAATCTTCATCATACCAAGGACATGTTCATGGGTTACATAGCCTGTGAAGGACCATAGAATGTCATCATTAACATACAAGGGATTCATGACCAACAATGGTTGAAATATCATTACACCATCAAGTGTGGGTCCAAGGACTCCTTCAAGTCTTCTTCATTAAGAAAGAGGATTCTTTGACATTCCAAGGGGCTTCATGGGATTCTTCAGCCACCTCAACCATACTAGGAAACTTCCAAGGGTCAATATCCATCATGACATCACTTGTGGGCTTGCTAGTCCTTCTCCTAAGGTACCATGGCATCATTAGAGAATGAATGACCACATAACAGGTCATTAATGCTTCTAGGTCTTCTCCATCATCCAAAAAGGATTCAACACCATCTCCAGGGTCTTCAGCACCATCAACATGGTATTTACCATATTTAGAAAGGTGGGGGATCCAAGATCCATCCTTGTGTGTACAAGGACCTTGTCAACTAGGTACAAGATACTTCAAGGCACAAACCCACTTTGCAACGGGTCCAAGGCACTGCTAATGGGACCTGATGGCATCAATAACAGCCCACAGGGCCATTGCAAGTCCATGTTGGAATCAATGAGAATTTTATCAACAATATCCCCCTTTATCATTGATGACAACAACTCATTCTTTGCATTTTTCTTCATCTCTCCCCCTTTGGAATCAATGGAAAAATGTGAGCACATATCTGCATCTAAAATCAATGATCATTGATCACTGCTCACCTTGTCAATATGCACGATCCTAGGACATATCTATATGCCTAGAGTAGTCATCCATTCTTCTTCAAGTTCATCCTCCATCCTCATGAACTCAAGGCGTGCTAAGGTCTTTGAGAGACCTTACACTTGGATTTCCATATGGCAGCCATCCTTGCTGCTTGTATCATCCTCTCTTATCTGCAACTGTGTGGTCTTTTTAATCCATACTTTCTTTTTGGAATCCATCCTTTCAACATTTGTTCCTTCATCTGTATTGACTTTCTTTGATGAGTTGTATAGGAAAAATATCAAGGGTTGTTTCCGTGTACTCCAACAATATTGAGATTTGTGCCCAAGGCTACTGTAACTATAACACCTCATCATACAACAATATGTAGCAATGTGACAAAAATGGTTGCAAGTCCAGCACTTGACTAAGCTGTTGGAACTTCCAACACTTGTTTGATAAACTTCATTTCTTCATTCTTGAGAGTGTCCCTAAATTTAGGCCTTTTTCTTCCGATCTTCAAATCTTCTTGCATTGGTATTCTTCCAAGGTTCATTGGTTCTTCTTGTTGATGTGTAGGAAGGACTCTTCCTCGATTGACTTCTTTAATTTGCACATTCTTGGGATTTTTGACCAAACCCAATGCATGTGTAGCATATTAATGTGTGACATGTCGAAACAACATCTCCAACTTGATTACATGTCCAACATCTAACTGAGTCATTGGGCCTTCCACTAGAGTCTTATTCTGTAGATTCTACACTCGACATCTATATGACCAAATTTAGAACAAAAATAACAATAACCATTGAAACCACTTCCATACCTCGGTATTGGAGTTGATTTTTTTTATCTTTCTTTGAGGAATAAATCTAAATTATTGTTTCATTGTTGAACTTCCAAAGTCCTTTTTGTCATGTGTAGGTGCATGGGGAGCATCTTTGGATGTTGAGGGACCTACTTCTGGAGTCTTCGGAGACCAAGTTTCATCTTCAAATTTTTCCTTGTCCTTCTTGTAACCAAGACCAGTTTTGTTGAGTGGATATCTATGGCTATCCAATATCTTAGGACAACTCAATTGTCCTTGAACTTGACAAAGGATTCATTCTTCTCACCTTTCTTCCTGAAACCAACTACCTCCTTTCCTAGCTTCTTTGTCTCCTTCTTTTCTTCTAGTTAAATATTTAGGATTTATTCTATTCTCTTGGCTTCCTCTAGCTGAGTCTTCAGATTGTGTTTGAACTCTCGAGTTTCTTCAAGCTCTTCAGTAGGCTCTTGTGGTTCTTCCTTTTGACTAATCAATTCAGTCTTTAGCTGTTCAACTTCAAAATCCTTGTCTTTCATTTGATTTTGCAACTCTTGTTCATTGTTTTTTATATTCACAAGAAACACTTTCATTATCATGGTCTTCTGTTGATACTAATTCAAGGAGTCCAATATTTTCTTTTTTTAACTTCGTGAAGTCACTATGGTTTAAATTTACTATTTTCAGAAACCAATTGGCTCTAAGATCAATATTTAGTAACGTAATATGTATCTCATGTGTAGCCTTTGATATCCATTCATCATAATCTATAATAACCTTATCAATTTCATCACACAAGCTATCATTAGAATCATAAGAGTCCATACCTTTATTGTATTCCTCTTCTTGCTTATCTTCTTCATGATTGATCTCTTCCATGGGCTTGTCTTATGATTCCTGATCTGTCTTTTACATGTATGTTCTTTCCTTATGATTCTCACTTTCCAACTAGAACCATGGGTGTTTTGATGAAGTGTACTCTCCTATAATTTCCTTCACTTAGCTGGGAAGTCGATCCATAAGGAACTTCAAGGATGCAATATTGTCGTTTTTTTCTTCCTTTTGTGCAGTTGATTTCCTCTTCTTGTTTGATGGAGCGAATGGATTGATCATAATCTCCCAAATGCCAAACTTCTTCATATATGCCTTCATATTGCTCCTCAAACTGAAATAATATGTCACATCAAGTACTGGCGCGTCATTGGTTGATGACTCTTCTTTTGATTCCATTGTGTCACCATAGATATCCTTCAACCTTGCTATGTATGTGACAAAGGTCGAATCTAATACCAAATTTTGGACACAATGCCAACACTGATTGGGGGTTGAATCCATGTGAGAGAAATTATATAACTTTACCTTCTTTTAATCAATAAGAGTATATCAATCACTATGTCACCAATTACACAATCAAATTCATCATAATTCATAAGCACAACATCACATCAAAAGAGACATAAGAATATTTGTAATTTTGATATGTATTTATTGTACATGGAATACAACAATATTCTTGATTACAATTAGCACAAACTGATGAAAAGAGCACCAACTCTCATAATAGGACCCAACCTGGTTTTCTTAGCTCCAACTAAGAAGGGCTTGAGGAGTCCAATCCTCAAATGAAATATTCCTCTTGCAAGCAATCATATGGCTATGTTGCATAACAAAACTTTTCTCTAGACATCAATCTATGTTCATCACTCTTCTGGTCAATCTTTTCATCACTACTTCTCATCATTGTTTCTCATCACTTCTGCTCATCTCTGTTGCTCATCACTATTGATCATCATTTCTACTCATCTCTATTTCTCATGACTATTGCTCAACACTGATGCTCATCATTGATGCTCATCTCTATTGTTGGTCATCTTCTGAGTCATCACTATATATTGATAATTCATTTCATTTCCATACATTGCTCATGTAAAACATTGTACACCTCATCATACACAATTACTAATCAAGTAATTCTTCTCTACTTTCACTAAACATAAGGTGTGCATCATTATGCATCATCATCATATTTTTGCATCATTGTCATAGGGTATGAATCCTCATCATCAAATATGCATTATCATCATCTCAGTTTACACTACATATGCATCATCAACATCAAGTATACATCATAGTGCATATGATAGAATCATAATGCTATGTTATGCATGTACATCATATTGTCTAGGAGTGCATCAACAACATCAAGTATACATCATTATCGCATGCATTATCATCATAAATTGTATCATATCATAGAATAAAGGTATGAAAAATAATCATAATAGCCTCCACAATGACTTCAAATATATATAGCAATGTAGAGGCTTACATACTAAGATCAAATATGAACTTTATCCATGATAGACATATGCCATCACAAGATAAACGAAGAAGCATTAACAATACCTTTTTGAAGATTACAAGATGAATAAACAATATAAAATACAAAATAATATCTATATCATGTCACCATATATCCCTAGTAACAAGCTTTCCAACAAGCCAATAATTTTGTAATTTTGATTCCGTATGAGAAAGATATGCCGATTTTAGTGAAGATGCCCAGAAAATTCTCTATAAAAATGAATTGCTCCTCTACTACTATGAAAAAACCTCAGACCATTCTCCACCGAGTTCACTTCTCTACCTACATCATTGGAAACTTTTGGATGTGTTTATATACACATTAAAGTGGACATGTTTCATGCTAGTTGACTTGTCTTCAAAGGTAAGAGTGGTAAGAATTTTAAATTTTAATTAAAAAATGTAATTTGAATTTTTAATTGTCACACAAACTTCTTACCACTTGAATCATCAAACCTTACAAAAGAATTACATGTATTTTATTTTTCATATAATAGGGTGTCCACTACACAATCCATATAAATGACCAAGGATTTAACGAGCCATAAGGGCTTCATTAAGGATCCCACCATCAATGTGCCGTGTCACCATCCATATTCACAAAGGGTGCCATTTAAGCCACTAAACCTTCCATTCAACACCACCTTCACCCCATCATCAAAAAAATGTGTCAAACTAAAGTGTCCAAGTTCTATCATGCCATCTATGTGGGTTCAAAGTATTCTTATGTACTCGGGACCATCTTCAATACCTCATGACCAAATCATCAAGCCATCTAACCATGTCAAGTGCAAGTAGCTCCATGACATTTGCAAAGGCATCAGGGTATTCATTAGTTGTTTCAAATCTTCATGGGATTATTCATCATACCAAGGACATGTTCATGGGTTCCATATCCTGTCAAGGACCATACAAAGTCATCATCATCATACAAGAGCTCCATGAACCAACAAGGGTTGCAAGATCATTACACCATCAAGTGTGGGCCAAGGAATCCTTCAAGTATTCTTCATGAAGAAAGAGGATTCATTGACATGCCACGAGGCTTCATGGGATTCTTTAACCACCTCAACCATACCTAGAGACTTCCAAGGGTCAGGATCCATCATGACATCACCCATGGGGTTGCTAGGAATTCTCCTGGGGTACCATCACATTATAGAGCATGAATGACCAAAAAATGGGTCATTAATTCTTCTAGTGATTCTCCATCACCCATAAAAGATTTAACACCATCTCGAGGGTGTTTAGCACCATCATCGGGGTCTTCAATATCTTGAACAAGGTGGTGGCTCCAATATCCATCCTTGTGTGTACAAGGACCTTGTCAACTAGGTACAAGGTGTTTCAAGGAACCAACCCACTCTATAAGGAGTACAAGGAATTGCAAGTGGGACTGGGTGACATCAATGAAAACCCGTGGAGCCAATGCAAGTCCATGTTGCAATCAATGACAATTTCATCAACAAGAAGGTGGAATAAAATATTTATAAATGAAACAACCTATGAAATTGGAAGGGGAAAACCAATCTCAAATTATCATTTGTTGAGCCCAAAGATGCCGAAAATATTGCCTCAAGAGCACAATTATATAAATATGAATTTCTAATGTAAAATTTCCTCCCCGAACCAAAAATATGTGTGTAAAGGATATTGGGTTTTGATTTTCTTCTTGTTTCAACAAATGACCATGAAAAAATATAAAGAGAAATGAAGAAATGTGAATCAATGACAATATATCATGTCCCTTCATTATGGATATGAGAGAAGGAATAGAATGGGTCATATTAATTGTAGGTGCAAGATTTATATTGATAAAATATTGCACATTTTTTCTTTGAAAGCTCTTTGTACATTCTTCCAACAATTGGGAACATTGAAAACAACTGAAATATACATGGGAAATCAACAACTATATTATGTAAGGCCGCGTAGAAGGAAAATATCTAAGGATAAGGTTAATTATCTGAGACTAAGACAAAGGTTAAATGATGCCTCAGGTTCAAAACCCAAGACTTTTTGCAATGAACACAAACAATTTTACTGAAACTTAATTGTAATTTTGACCTTCAAGATTTCAATCCAGAAGTTTAAGTATATCCCATAGAGAAAGAGAAACAAAATGGGGTTTTCCTCAAAGACTAATGCCAAATTAATTTCATTAATGGTTTCAACAACATATTGATTCAGTAAGCAAACCTATAAGGATTATCATATGATCAAGAAAGTAAATAAAATGAGTTTAGTATATCAAACAAAGATAAAGAGTAAAACCCATATCGATTTATAAATGTGCATATATAGACATAGAGGTATGGAGAGATTTTGAGTTCAGTTTTCAGTAGTTAGAGCATAAAACTTCTAAAGCACCTCATTAACTCACCCTTGGGTGAAATATACATACACATGGAATTATGTGGGGGAAGAAATATGAGTCATTTAACTTTTCAACCTAAGACCAGAAAAGTAGAATAAGATAGGTATCAATCCAATAAAAAACATTAAGAACACAATTATTTACCTACGCAAACTTGTAAAAATAGCAAGAGGAATTTTACCTCATCCAAACGTGGGGCTTAAAAAGCTGCAACCATTCTTTTATATTCTCCGACAGTGCATGCTTCTCCTTTAATATTCCACTAACGATACCCCAATGTAATGCTAAGGAAAAGAAGAGGAAATCACACCCAAACTTCAGAATTAGGGAGCACAATGAGGCAAGATTTATGCATAGAGGATGAATCATTCAACCCAATTTAATCCATCGGTTAATCAACGTACTATTGGTGAGTTTAATTCCTAGAGAGTATGGAAATGAAGATGCCATTGCACATAACTCCATCTCTAGTACCAAGAAAACATTTCGACCAACTCGATAAGAAAACCATGTATCCAAACCTTCATTTGAATTCCAAATATCCCCTCAATCCTGAGGCATTCACATATATTCGAATCACATTCCATTTGTTCATAAATCACATGGAACTCGATTGTCAAAATTTAATCGCTATGCAAAGTGCAGGGAACATGGACTATTTTGACACTCTTCAAGAGAGAATTGAAATTATCTTGTATTAAGATTTTGTAGGAGCTCATAGATTCTCATTGCCAAGTGATAATTCAAACAAATTTTTGCCACTCTCTTGGCACAAAATCTTGAGAACTTGTACAGTAAATAATACTTCCAATCAGGGTTTAATGGAAAAAAATGCACAACTCAAATTCCCTCATAAATTTTCCATATGAGTTTATTTAAAAGAGAAAAAAAGGATTAGATGGTGATGCATACCTATGTGGTCTTGCCACCTATAGTCTCTCCAATCATAGTCATGGTCTGATTCTTCTCCAACATGTCCATAATATTCTTCTTCTACTTCCATATGGGAAGGGTTTTTTATCTTCTAGACAATCTTATAATACCTATGAGAGTATGGTCACCCATTCAAGCATGCTAAGGTGCCTTTTTCAACCACATCAAATAGTGTCAACCTCCTCTTCCTCTCCAATCCCATATTCACAACCCTAAATGGAATGGAAGAAACCATTCAGAGAAAATATCATGTTTTCCTAAGGTCTTGCAAGAACCACATCAAACCCTAACTGGATATAACCTCTCAATTAAGGAACTGAATATGTGTGATTGTATTTATAAAAAATAAAGTATATACATTCAAAAAATATAGGCAATGAACCACCAAACAAACCCATAAAACACCATACACAAAGAGGAAAAACAATGAATTTCAGAGATAAATTATTGATTAATGGAAGGAGAAGAGTAAAGGGATTCAATTCTTCCTGTTTCTGAGTATATTAATGATAATTATTCATATTCATGATGGGATTAGTTCCTATCACATATATTGAAGTTTCTTTTGAAAAATTCCCTATTTTTATTTATTTTCTCCTATTTTTGCTCCCAATCTCTTTTCTAATTTTCTATTTTACTAGTGGATAAATATTTTCCCTTGTTTGCCATTTTTTCTTATCTAGTTTCCCTCTCTTTAATATATTTGTTTTGTATATATTCCTTTTTTTTAATACTAATATTAATATATTACATATATTAACTATATAATATATTAATATGTACTAAATATGGGTTTAAATGGGGAATGCAATTACTAGAGATATAAAGAAACAAACTATTTTTTATAATTTCTTTATTTTAAATGGGAAAGGGAAAGTGAAGGGGTTACGGATTATGAGGGATTAAACATTATTATTATTATTATTATTATTATTATTATTATTATTATTATTATTATTCAATGAGATGAGAATGAAGGAAATTTTACAAAACAAGAGTTATTTTAATTTCCATTTCAAAAGAGAGGATCTTAGCAAAATTTTTGTGGGGGAGGGACCGAGAAGGGATTTGAGAAATTTTCAAACTCGAGCACGAGGAGGACCATGATGAATGAATTTATATGGATAATTAATAGAGTTTATGTAAATGGCAATCTTTAGTTAACATGATGCAAATACAAGAACTTGGTAGAAATTTAGCAGACTGTCGAGAAGTATGACAATATGAACACAATGACAAAAAATTCACCACATGATGATTCCCATAGGGGAAAACAACAAATATCCACGAATCAACTCAACCAAACTATGGTGACGTACATGATGCAACTTGGAGTATCTATTGAAAAAATAATACGAAACAAAAAATGGTGAAATACGATATTGACATGATAAGAACATTGAACTATATGTGATTGTATAGATGGAATGATGTTGCAAAAAAAATTCAATCGGTTTGCCTATAACGTCATGTTTCAACCCTTTGGAATCATGTTGATGTTGAGAATAAGCACTATACTGATAAGTAAATTGAGTAGGCACAAATAGCATGGAGTATTCTTCCCTTTCTAGTCAATTATGAAGAAATAGTCATTGCAAACTAATTAGGTTTAGTATGGAAATTATAATATTGACATATATAGAGACATATCGAAACATGCTATATATAATTATCAAATACTATATTATTTTATATATAAACACTCTAAATTTTTGTGTCAAGTATAAGGAAATATTTGATATTAATCAGGACATCTTATATGATTATTAACTTAGACTCGAGCCATATTTTTTATTTTGTAACTAAATTAGTGATTTATTTTAGTGATTTTTAGTTGTAATAATTTAAAATTGCTCAAATTTCGTCATAATTCACATAAAAAAATTATGTTGATCAATATTTTGGTGATTTAGTCATTGATTTTGCATGATGGCCAAATTTTTTGGTCTCTTTATCATTTATCACCCATTTTTCTACTAATGGATATTTATTCACCCCCTCTCCCCCCCCTTCAACATCAATTAGGGTTCAACATAAATTTCCTTATGCAGGATGCCTAGAATAGGATAATACTCTTATAGCAGTAAAGGGTTAGTGTTTTTGGCCATGTATTTTTAAAGTTTCATCATCATGATTCATTCTCCAAGCCAATCTTGTGTGCATCTGGGATTGGGCCTTACGTTTTGAGTAAAGGAGTCTAAGTTGAACTCGAGAACTTGGAGTGAATTCTTGGGTTAGACTCAAGAATGACTAAGCCTTATGTGTAAAATATAATTCCTTATGTGTTGAGGTTAACCTATAGTGTAGAGGTGATTCTTTGCATGTCGAAGGATTAACTTTGTGTGATGTATTACTAACCTTGGTCATAGAACAATTAAGTCTCCTCTAGAGACTAGCCACCTCTAGAGTTAACTACTTTAGCATATGCTCAATTGGTCAGATAGTAATATAATATGATAACAACAACTGATAAATATTCTTAGTATAATTTTATATGAGTGATAAATTAAAATTTTAACATATTGAATATGTAGATAAGATAAGAGATAAGATACAATGCATAGAGAACAAGAAAAATCAAAAGTTCTCTTGAGAAGACTTTAGATGATTAAAGTGAACTAATTTGTTAAGCTTTAGTTAAAGTAAAAATGTATGACTCAATTAATTAAATGAAAACTCACAATGGTCACTTCAATAAATCAATTAACATGATTTTAGTTAAGAATAGTTAACTAAAGTGTTTTGCATGACGACACTTTAGTTAGACTAAAATAAAACACTTAAGTTATGACACTTGAGTTACAACTACTGCACGAGGACACTTGAGTTAGCATCCTAAATAAGTGATCCTACATCCTATTAGAAGGCTATTTCATCCTGAAGTCAATTAAGAATTATTTAATGTCAAATATGAAAGACAAGGCACATTGTATGCAGGGCTGAAGAAACTGAGGTGTAGAGGAATTATCCAAGAAGAGAATTCAATATGGTTTGCATGGGAGCCTAATTCCCCATACAGTTATTCACTACTTTTTACATGAGACTATTTTTGGCTAGTTATTAATGAGTTATCCGCATTGCAAAGTTCATTAAGTTGATGTCTCTTCTCTATTGCTCAGTATATACAGATAGGGTGTTTGTTCTCTCTTATCTTGCACCTGGGTTGTTGAAAGCATTATGCTATTGTAAAAGACATTCTCTGCTATCCATCATTATTATAATGAAAATATTTTCTGGGGTTTTTCATGCTCATTGTTTTGATGGTTTTCCCTAGGGTACATCTTATGTTATGGTTGAATGTTTGTGTATGAATGGTTCATTGATTTCAAGTATTCACTATTTCCATGCCTAAAGAGTTAAATATCAAAGCTCAACAAAAATTCAACATGGTATCATAGATTAGGACATGAATGAGCTAATTTTGGATAGCAAGGTTAAGCCTATGTAGATCCTGAGAAGTTGAGAACAATACTTGAAGAAAATGGAATTAATTTTAGTAATATCAGAAGACTGACTTGAAGGCACTTGGAATTTCAACACTAGGAAGGCAAGGGTTTTAAACATCCTGGAAGAACATGACTTAGATGGTTATATATATAATGTGGTGGAAGATCCCACTAATAATGTATGACACACTAATTATTAGAAGAACCAAGAGAAAGCCAAGCGAATCATCTATGATTCGGTGAATGATAATTTGGTGTTAGGGATAACTCTTTTGAATAATGCAAAAGGGATGTTTTGATACTTTGAAAAAAATCTATGAGAAGAAGTCTTTGAGTCATAAGAGGACATTGAAGAGTAAATTTGGAATTTGAAGATGGAGAAGAACAAGACATTGGTTTCCTTCTTCACAAAGATCTCTCAACTAAGATACCAACTTACAAGCATTAGAGTAATAGTATATGAATATGATCTCATTCAAACCGATCTTGATAGTGTCCCATCCTCATGGGATAAATTCTTGGATATTGTTAATGCTTCAGAGGTACAACCTAATTTTGAAAGGTTTTGGCATTCCTAACTCCAAGAGGAAGAGCAAATAAAATTAAATACTACTTCCTCCAAAGAATAAAACCTTTCTCTTATAGAAAGGATGAAGAGAGGAAAGAAGCACTTCTCTCAAAATAAGTTTTATCATCCCAAGAATAAGGTATACAAAAAATAATTTGACAATTCGAATATCATATGCTACAATTACAACAACAAGGGTCGTTACGCAAGGGATCTCTAATCAAATAAAAGAGGAAAAGGAAGATTGCATGTTTCTTGCTAGAATTCTAAACCCTTATTAGTATAAATAATTCTATAAACAAGCTAAGAATCTAAGCACACAATTAACCTCACTAGGATTTGTAGAGAATTAGCATAATGAGAGAAGAAGAGGAATAATAAAAACATATTAAGGAATGATATTTGGAATTATTAAATTGGTAATACATCCTTATATAGGATAATTTATTTGATGGAAGACAACTCATTTATACCTCATAAATCAGACTTACTAAATATGATAAACCCCCATAGGTGGCTTAATCACTTTCCTAATCTATCAAGGACCTCATGAGTTAGATAAATCATGAGTAAGTGATGATAAGTGATGGAAAGACTTGATAATAATAGAATATGGAGAGAAAATCATGGAGGATGTGTTGTAAATAAAACATAGTAGTTTTCTAGTTGACTAGCTTTACCTTACCCACATTAAAGCTGTCATAAAGTAGAATGAATACATAATCAGTAGCAAGGCGCAGTTACTAATTATGGAAGTCAATAAAGTGGATAGGATCAAACCATAATAAAGATAAAATCACTCCTAGGGTATATATGGAAACTGTTGACCATGTGGTGTAAGTGGATGCCAACTATCTAGGTTAGTAGGTAGGAATATAATCAAATAATGATTAAATATTTTATCCTAAGTATGAAGTGGGTTTATAATATCCCCACACCCATTTTAAGTCTGAATTTATGATGATATATTTGAAATTATCATAAATATATACTTATATACGAAACAATAACATGTCTATGGTCACCCTTTACAATTTATCTTGACCAAAGAAATGAGGAAAGAGGGAAAAACACATGGGGAAAATCCTCCCTCAAGAAAGGACATGAAAATAAAACCAAAAATGTTGAACTACTATTGATGATTTTACAAATTAAATGTTGATGTCTGGAGGAATATTCTTGTTGGTAAGAAGGGAAATCTACTCACCTAGATCAAGAACAGTTGCAGGATGGAAACTGGGACCATGTAGAACAACTGAGATCCAATGATGTGTAAGAAGGACTGGAAGCTCTTGATAGTTGTAATCATATCCAATATGATGTAATGAATTTAAATTCAAACCAATGGATATGAAATAAACTCCATATAGGTGAAATAAGTGTCCAACCAAATGCATAAGGTCTCCAAATTCATTTACATTGAGAGGATGTGTGCAAGTGATCATGTAGTAACATAGAGAAGTATTAGGATCAAAAAGTGATATTGCAAAGAATCCATGGGTTGATCTATATTTGAAAGAATAAAAAAGAACACATATTAGTACATTAGTAGACTCATGGTAATACACCGGTAAGGAATCGTTTGTGGTAGAAGTATGAAAGGGGGAAGGAAGGATATGTTCAAAATATTCAAGGAGGTTTTGAGTATTGATTCCAAGAACAAAGGAGGAGATGAAGAAGCACATGAGATCAATTATAGTGAGTGGTATGAAAAAACTAAGACTTAATATAGGCAATAAAACATTGTAAAATACACTGAGTTTCACACCATAAAGAAGAGAGGTACGCATAAGGTGTCAAAAGATATGACATATAGATCTCAGAATCTATGATAGAAGACACAGAGAACACTGAATGTGTGAGTGATTGATCAACAATAGAAATAAAATATCCATTAGTCACTTATTTTTAATCATCAAAATCATAATAATATCAATCATGCTATTCATCTTCAAGACATACATAAAAAGATGGCTCTTCAAAAATTACTTCTTGATTGAAGAAGGAAGCATTCGAATAAAAGAGAATAGTAGCAACAACAATTGTATTAGAGACTTATTCATCGTGAATAAATTCATCAGATAATGTAGATGCCAAGAAAACTTGAGAGAGATGACATGAGGAGATGTTGGGTTCACTCCATGCTTCATCTTCTTCTTCCTTAATACCAAAAGCTTTGTCCAAATTGTTCCAAAGCTCAAATGGGTATTCAACATAATCTATGAGATGATGTATCTCTGGAGATAATGCAAGATACATAATTCCATAAGATATATCACAATCATTTATTGAGTAAATATTCTCTTCATAATACTATGGTTCTCTCAATCCACCAGTGCAGACATCAAAGAGACATTGCCTCTTTAAATATGCGCTCATCTTTGGCTTCCAATCATCATAGTTTAAAGGATATAGTAGACGAACTTTTGAATCCATATAGAAGTTGTTGCACCTGCAAAATAAATATGCAAAAATGAAAAGGAGGATTAATTGATGAACTTCCAAATATCTGATACCATGTAAGAATTCTAAATCCTTGATGGTAGCAATAATTCTATAAACAAGCTAAGAATCTAAGCACACAATTAACCTCAGTAGGAATTGCAGATAATTAGCATAAGGAGATAAGAAGACGAATAATAAAAACACATTAAGGAATGATCAATAAAATGATAATTGATATTGTTACATTGGTAATACATACTTTTAAAGGAGAATTGAGTTGATTGAAGACAACTCATTGCTAACTCATAAATCAGACTTACTAAATATGATAAACCCCAATATGTGGCTAAAGCACTTTCCTAATCTATCAAGGACCTAAAAATTATCTAAATCATGAGTGAGTGATGATAAATGCTGGAAAGACTTTCTAATCCTATAATCTAGAGAGAAATTCATCAATGATAGGTAGGAAACAAAAGATAGCAGTTTCCTAGTTGACTAGATTTACCTTATACATGGAAAAGCTAGAATAAAGTAGAATAAAGACAGAATCTGCAGGAAGGTGCATTTACTAATTTTGGAAGTCAATAAAGTTGACATGATCAAACAACAATGAGGATAAAAGTGCTTCAGGGGTATATATGGAAAGTTTTTACCATGTGGTGCAAGTGAATGCCAATTATCTAGGCTAGTAGGTAGGAATTCAATCAAATCATGATTACATATTTTGTCCTAAGTATGAAGTGGGATTATAATATTCCCACACTTCTACTTCTACAAAAGATGAAACTAATAAGAAGAAATCATCCAATAAAGAATATGATCACCATCGAAAGGAGTATTTCCTTTAGTGTGCCAATGATTTGTTAATCTATATATGAGAATATTTCCATTTATGTTATATGAACATCCAGGTTGCAATGAGATTCTGTTAATAAACAAGATGAAGATATAAAGACTCCATTCATCTCTACAAGGAGGAAGATTTAAATATGGATCCCACACAAAACAATAAAAGATAAATATTTATACTTGGATTATAAATTTCTCTTGTAAATCAAATATTAATGTTTTTTAATATATTTTTCATTACAGTTAATGTGTAGAGATTTGTATTCCTAGAATTAGGAAGTATGTTATAGTATCACATGATGAGAATATGTTATAATTTTTTTTTATTAGTGAATAATAAATATCATGTAGTAAATGTTATGATTAAGTAAGTAGCATATGTGGATGCATAAAATTCCATGAGATATGGATAGAGGTTGTGTTGAGACATAGGTTAAAATTTTTGTATGCCCATGTGAACTATTTGTCATTGGATTGAAATGGTTGGATTATGAAAGGTTTATAATCACTTGATTAAATTTGTCTTGTAGGGAAAGACATATAATATGACCTATGAGAAGAGAATGACAAGTACTGAATGTGGATTCATTTCGATGGTAGATCCTAAAAGAGAGAAGGATTCCTTAAACGAGGAAGATCAGGGGTTCCTATGTCTATATGTGAAGAAGCATCCAAAAATGTTATATATATAATATAGAATCCCTAATTATATTGTGGAAGATAATACTCCTGAAGGTATTTGGTTATCCTATTTGCATTCATGTATAGAAAGAGAAGAGGAAAAAGATGATCTGTCCAGAAATAAAGGAATCTTTCATTCGTTATAGTGAATCATGAAAATACTACAAAATCTATGCACCAGAATAGAGACACATTGAAGTTAGGAGAGATGTCGCATTCGATGAAGAGGATGTATTCAAGAACACTATAGAGATTGAATATGATAAATGCATGGAGGTGCATGAGACTCCTATGATGGAGGACCCAGATTTTGGTTCTCCCCATTCGGATGTTGAGAGGGAGAATATAGAAGATTTCTCATATTCTCTAGATCTAGATGAACTAGTAGAACTATTTGAGATGTCACTTAATAGACCTCCTACTAAGAGAAAATACACACGGTTTCAAGAAATTATACAAGATGAAGAAAGGAATTGAGCATGCTCATGTAAAAAGTGAAACAAAATTGACATATTTTTAAGGCATGTTGCATAGATGAGTCACATTAGTGATTCAAAACCTTCCACTGATGAAGAAGATGCTAAGAAATAAGTATGGAAATATGTAATGATAGAGGAATACAAATTCATTATGAAGAATGATTTTTAGGAAGGTGTTCCTAAGCCTAAAGGGAAGTCCATAATAACTTCCTGATGGATTTATAAATCATGATGCTGATGGAAGTATTGAAAAGTATAAATATATATTTTTAGCATGTAGTTTCACATAGAAAGATGTATAATACCATGATGATACATTCGCTCCTATGTCCAGGTACAACACTATTCAAGCTGTGATCTCACTTGCATCTATTCTAGGATGGAAGCTTTGCTAGATGAATGCAAATAATGCCTTACTTAATGGTGATATTGAGGAATATGTTTACATACAACAACCTAAGGGGTTTGTAGTTCATGGGAAGTAGTTCCATGCATGTAACTAATGAAGTCCTTGTCTGGGATTAACCAATCCTTGAAGGCTTAGTATTCAAGAATTGACAACTATCTTTAGAGACTGGATTTCTCTAAGAATGAATCTTATCCAAACCATTACTTCAATATTATGAAGAACCAACTTATTATATTGGTTCTCTACGTTAATGTTTTGTTCCTTAATAGAGAGGAACATCAGATAGTTTGGTGGATGAGGGAGCTCACTTTTGAGTTTGAAGACTTGATTCTTATGCACTACTTTCTTGAAGTTAGGAAAAGGAAATATGATATTTTCCTTTTGCAAAGAAGCACACAATTGATGTATTGCGAAGGTTTTGTATGATGGATTACAAATATAAGATATCACCATCAATTTCTAGTTTGATTAAACTACATGAGTTATATTCTTGATCGGATATAGTAGATGATACCAAGTATAGATAGCTCATTAGTCCCTTCATGTACTTTATACATAGTAGACATGTTTTATGTTATGATATCAATTAGATCATGTCTGAAGTTATACATAGACATTAAGTGTGTGCTTAGGTACCTTTGAGGTATTATTTCTTATGGACTCATATATGCCTCAAATGGTGAGTTAAAGTTACTTGGTTATGAAAATTCAAAGCAAGATGGTAGTATTGCGGATAGTAATATAAAATTAAAATTGTATTGTGGATAGTACTGCAGAAGGAAAGTGTATTATGGCTAGTACTATAAATCAAATTTTATTGCAGCTATTACTATAGAAGCAAAGTGTATTTGATTTAGTAATATAGAATAAAATTATATTGCAGCTAGTACCGACTATCAAGAAGTAGTGTGGATTAGGAATTTACTTTCCGGGATGTTAAGTGAGAAGGTTGAGTTTACAATCATTTCCTATGACAATCAAAGATGCATTAATATTTATAAAAACACTATGTTTCATGATAAGTTAAAACAAATTGAGATGAAGTATCACTTCATCAAATACATGGTCCAGAGAGGTGCAGTGATACTTTAGTACATTACTACTAATGAGCAGGTTGCATATGTGTTAACAAAGCATCTGTTAGTGATGAAGTATAGATACTTCTGATACAATATTGGCATGGAAGATAATTCCTCCCTCATTGAGAGTGAGTTTTAAAGGTATATCATCATGAGTCATTATCAAAGCCCATATTATGTGCAGCCAATATTGGGCCTCATGTGTCTAGGTAGGGATCCTGAGTTGTACTTAGGATCTTGGAGTAAATCCTTGGGTTGGACTCAAGAATTAATAATCCTTTAGTTAAAAATTTATTCTTCATGTGTTGAGGTGAATAATTTGATATTTAGAAGTGATGATGGTGTACAATCTTTTTGGACAAGGCTAAGGACTTGGGGGTCAAGTTAGATCCTCATGATTTGACGTGGACCTCCAGTGTTAAGGTGAGTCTTTGCATGTTGAAGCATTAATGTTGTGTGATGTATTACTAACCTTGGTTATAGGCATATTAAGTATCCTCTAGATATTTTCCACCTCTAAACTGAATTAATTGATAATATGATCACTTAGTCCAAGAGTAATATAATATGATCACAAAATAGAATAAATATTATTAGTATAATTTGATATGATAGATAAATTAAAGTTAGCACATATTGACCATGCAGATAAGATAAGAGAGAAAGATAAAATGCATTTTATCTTTATCTCTTATCTTATCTGCATGGTCAATATGTGATAACTTTAATTTATCTATTGCTCATGATGACACTTGAGTTACAACTATTGCATGACGACACATGGGTTAGCATCATAACTAAGTCATCCTACATCTGATTAGAAATCAATTTCATCGTAACATTATTAAGCATGATTTAATTTCATAGATGAAATGCATGATTCATTGTATGCATGATTGAAAAAAATGAGGTGTAGAGAAATTATCCAAGAAGAGAATTCATTATAGTTTGCATGGGAGCCTAATTCCCCATGCAGTGATTTACTACTTCTTGCATGATATTGATTTTTTCTAGTTATTATCATGTCAAACACATTGAAAAGTTCATCCAGTTGATATCTCTTCTCTGTTGTTCAATATCTACACCTGGGTTGTTTTTTCTCTCGTATCTATCACCTAGGGTTACGAAAGTAATGTTATATTGTTAAAGACATTATTTTCTATCGATGGTTATTATACTGAGAATATTTGTTGGTGTTTTTCATCCTCATTGTTTTGATGGTTTTCCCCAGATTAAATCCTATGTTATGCTTGAATGTTTATGTGTATGAATGGTTCATTGATTTCAAGTATTTAGTATTTTCACACTTAAATAATTAAATATAAAACATCGGCAAAAATTCAACATGTATGAGGAAAAAATTTTTGTATTGCGTAAATAAGTGTTTTGAATGTGATAGAGTCAAGGTGGAGTATAGACATATAACAATATTACTTCAATAATTTCCAAGAACTAACTGGAAATGGGATATGGTGAGAATTGAATTCATCACTATGTTTCCTTAGACAAGGAAGCAACATGTTTCCATCATGATGGTGGTGGTAAAGTTGACAAAAGATACTCAATTTATACCATTCAAATTAAATCATAAATCCGCTAATATAGAAGATATCTAAATGATATATATTGTCAGGTAACATGTTGCTTGGGACACCCAAGGAAATAGTTTCAAACATAGATCCAAAATTCACTTCCAAGTTTTGAAATGGTTTACTCAAAGAATTTGGAACATATTTAAGCACAACATATCATTCACGGGAAGATGGGTGAACTAAGAGAGTCAATCAAGTTATTGAATATATGATACGAATTTATGTGATGGACCAAACATCAAAATGGGAAGACTACCTATATTTGGTAGAATTTGCATACAATAATGGATACCATGCTTCTGAAGATGAGTCCATTTCAAGCCTTGTATGGTAGGAACTGTAACACTTAAATCGACCAAGATATATCGATTGAAAGAGTAATAATTGGGTCATAGTTACTTCGGGAAATGGAAGAGACGATGATGAAAATTAGGAAGAATTTGAAAATAACACATGAATGAAAGAAGAGTTATCCAGATAAAGGAAGAACAGTAAAAGAATTCAAAGGTAGACATCATATGTATTTGTAGGTTAAACCAAAGAAATGTTAATTGAAATTGGGAATTCGCCCAAAACTTGCAGTCTGATTTTGTGGGCCATTAAATTTTTTGTATAATATAGGATTTGTAGCCTATGGATTAGCATTTCCTTCTTGTCTACATGTCCATAATGTATTTCATGTGTCTTTATTAAATAAATATGTGCTTAATCTTAAATAGACAATTTATTGGGATGTGATCTAGGTGGAACGAGAAGGATATATTCTAGTGCAACCATTGTGTATCCTTTATCAAAATGTCATGTTGCTAAATAATAGAGCCATTACAAAGGTAAAGGTCTAGTGGACCCATTACAATTCTGAAGAAGCATCGTGGGAGCTAGAGGATGTAATGCAGAAGGCATATTCATAGCTATTTTAAAGATTTTGTTGAAAATTTTGTAATGTATATAGTATTGGTATGCACCAAGGACAATGCATAAAATATGGAGGATGGGAATATAACACCCCTAGTTTTACCCCATAATTATAAAGTATATATTTTGATTATGTAAAGTTTGGAATCAAAGAACAAAGGGTTAGGATGACCAAAACACTAGAATTATGTACATATTTAATGTTAATACACATATCTAATGGTTGTAGAGGAAGGAAGGATGAAAATGAAATGGGGGGATGTGATTCCATAAGAGGGGAAGTGCTAAGGGAATAAGGGGTAATAAAACCATAGTAGGTTAAGTCATAAATATGATCCTAGACATTAAACCTAGGTTCCTAAACCTTGGTGAGGGGATATGTTTTGGAAAAGCCACATTCCATACTTTAGACATGCGTTAATAAAGTTGTATCTAATCCCTAAGCCATGCATATAAAATTTGAGAGTTTAGTGGTTAAGAGGTTTGGCATAATTCATTCATGCATGCACACCTTCCATGTAATATGGTTCAGACTTCATAGAGGAAATTATGTATACTAATACCTGAGTGTGGTATCTAAAAACCAGAGAGACCATATGTAAACCGTCCATGCATTTACCCTGAGGGAAGCTAGTGTGTAATGGGAAATTGAGTTGTAGATATGTGCCTTGGAGTATTGGGTTGAATAATTCCTATCAAACCTGTGTTGGATTGTTGATAGGGAACTAGAGTCTGATTGAGGGGCTATTAGATTAGAGAAGGGGGCTTATTTTCAAAATTGTACAGATTGATGCAAAAGGAGAATTGAGGATTTAGACATCTATATATGGGGTTATCCACTAGGTGGTTGCATGAGAGTTGATTTTTTCATAAGGTGAATTGTTAATATATAAGAAGAGAACTTATCCATTTTGGATTGATATCCCCAACACAACAGTGATATTGTCAAAGAAATATATGCTTGGTAGAACCTGCAACTACAAGGAACATCCTTCACTTGCAATATGTTGGCATTCCTTTTAAGATAAATTTTCATGATGTTTGTTATTCTCTATATATTACTATGTTGTCATGGCTAATTTCTATTATGGAATGTGTTTGATTTCCAACCTGTGAATACTCCTTAATGAATGGATGTTTGAAACTGCTTGTTTCTTTCTTGTAGAATTAGTATGAGTACTTCTATCATATGATTAATATGGTGTTCCTGATATGAATTTGGGAAATGATGTTTGTAAGAAATTTGTTGTGAATTTATCTTAGAATTTCATTGGATAATTGTGATGTATATTTCATTGTGTGAATGGATAACGTAGTTGTAATTTTATTGTAATTAATATCCCTATGATTATCTGTAGAAAATTCCACTTATATGTTTTTTCATACCTACATAACTAAAGGTGTTTGGGATTTTGAAATCATTGCTTCCTTGCTATTGAATCCCCACTTAAGCTAATAGGTTCCTTGTAAGGTGGATCCTATTTAGGAAAATATTGAACACCCATCTTAATTATGATTTTTCTTTTGTTCGAGTCAATGAAAAAATACATTAATAATGAATTGCACTCTTCTTAGATATATTCCTATGCAATAAGCATGTTAAATATGCTTGATAACTTTTTAACCAATAGAATACTCCAAAGATATATCCATAAGGTGGTGTGAACTCAAACCATGTACCCAATGCATAGATACATGTGCGACCATTTTTCATACTTTCTCAATCCTTTGATGTTCCTAATTATATGTGGTTGTTTGGCAATGTCATGGGGATCATAAGAAAAATGATATTTTTCTTCTAGGTATGCCTCCCTTTCCATGCGAAAATGTAATGTTGTGTATGTTTTGATGCTAGATTTCCTTAAATTTGAATAATTTGGTATCCTACTCCTTTTCATCATCTATAAATGTTGTAACCACTCACAACTATGTACCACTTTCCCATAAAGAGCATAAAATAATAAAGAGAGAGTAATCCAATGCCTTATGAATGAATAAAATAGATTAATATGAATCCTCTTTGAGGTGGGAACCTCCTTATACAATGTAACAAATACACCAGACAATATGAGATGATCCTAAATCTAGGTCTCCTTGGTATATATATAGGAGGAAAATGGTGCAACTACAATTATATCTTACCATAAAATTAAAATTTAGGTCACTAATAAAGAAAATACTAATAAAAAAATAGAAATATAATGTCACAATACGTAGGGCTTATCATGCCCCTCCATTTAAAAAAAGATTTTTCCTCAACACTTGATTAATTTTGGATGTTTATTCTTGAAGAACACATATTCCCATGTTGCCTCTTCTCTTGCAAGTTCTTTGAATTGATGACGTACTTATTAATTTCTTAATTCCATAGTTGTTTTTCCCATGTGTCAAGGATTATTTCAGGTTATAGTACCAATTTCCCTTCTTCACCAATCTCTAATAAAATACTTTGGTCTGGAATGTTGTCGCCAACTACCCTTGTTAGGAAAGAAACATGGAATACTATATGTACATGTGAAGATGGAGGAAAAACCAATTTGTAATCTAGTATTCCAATCCTATACAACACTTTATAGGGACCATAGTACTTGGGTTCTAATTTATTGCCCATCTTCCATTGCTTGAGGGACATCTATTTTTATGGTTGTAATCTAAAAAATATCTAATCCCCTACTTGAAATTTTATTTTACTGTGATGTTGATATTCTTTTTGTTTCATCCTTTCTTGTACTATATAAAAGTTACATTTCAATAGTTGGAAAACCTCTTGTTGGTTATTTAAGTGATCCTCCACTACTTGAACCTTATATTTCTCTTTCAAAGATGATGGTAGGGAAGGATGATGATAGCCATAATGTTCCATAAATGGTGATAATTTTTATGAAGTATGGAAATATGTTTTGTACAACCATTATGGTATGGGAAACCACTTGACCTATTATGTTTGTTTATTGGATGCAAAGCAATGAAGATACAGTTCTAGGAATTTATTCACAATTATAGTTTTCTCTTTAGATTGAAGATGGTATGAGAAGCTTTGCACTAGCTGAGTGCCCAAACAAGAAAATATTTACTTCCAAAATTTACCAGTGGTAATTGGATCTTTATCACTTATACTAATCTTGGGGATTTTATGCAGCTTCTAAACTAATTCAATGAATGATGCAACATTTTTTTATTTCTTTAAAAGGGTGAGAAAGAGAGTAGAAATGGGAATACTTTGTTAGTTGAACCACTACTACCATGATTATTGTATTTGCTTTTGAATTTAGTAGACCTGTTAAAAAATCCATTGATACCTCTTGCCAACATTGACTTGGTATAGATAATGGTTGTAGAATAATTGTTGTCTTTATTGTATCTCTTTTGTTTTGTTGGTAAACCAAAAAGTCTTCCACAAACTTATGGAAATAATTTTTAAGACCTT
Organism: Pseudotsuga menziesii; assembly: GCA_001517045.1. Taxonomy (NCBI): domain Eukaryota; kingdom Viridiplantae; phylum Streptophyta; class Pinopsida; order Pinales; family Pinaceae; genus Pseudotsuga; species Pseudotsuga menziesii. Next base: position 513,714 of record LPNX010013232.1, on the reverse strand, counting down.
CCCAAAAAAATACTTCTTGATCATATGGTATATTTTCAAGAACCCTAAATGTCCTCCTATACGAGAATTGTGAAATTCCAAAATGACCTTATTTTTTAGTTCAACATTATTGCGTAAATATAAGCGATCTTGGTACCCTAGTGAATCATTATTCCATACAAATTTATCTAGTGAATGAGGGTCTTCTTATAGTTGTTAAATTATCTTTAATGCATTCTAATCTTGTTTCCATTTTTTTGTTGCTTCTTCTACCCAATTAGACTGAATAATTGAAATATCACAAAGTATCCCCTCAATGTCATAACCTTTTCTTGAAACTGCATCTTCCACCACACTCTGTTTTCCTTTACTGTAGATAATTTATAACTCATAACCTAGCATATTTGTAGCCCATTTTTGTTTCTCTTATAAAAATAATCTTTGTTCGAAGAAGTGCTTAAGAATTCCATGATATGTTCTTCCCTTAAAGTGTATTCCTATTAGGTAAGGGCATTGTTTCTTAATTGCATGCAATATTGCCAATATTTCCTTTTCATAAATTGGTTTCAATAAGTTTTTTCCTTTATTTTGGAAACAATCAAAATCAAATGGCCTTCATTCTTGCACCAAAATTGCACCAATTACATGCCTTGTGGAATCACATTCCACTATAAAGGTTTTTGTGAATTCAAGCATGTTTAATACACGAGATATAAAATTATCCACTTTAATATTTTAAAAATATTTGGTTTCTTCTAGAGTCCAAGAGAATGGCTCCTTTTTTCAGTAACTTTATTAGAGGTGCTGCTACTTGACCATAATTCTTGACAAAATTGTGGTAGTTCTTGACAATGCTCAGAGTCCTCCAATATTATTCAATGTTTTTGTAACTGACCATTCCATTATAGAATTAATTTTGTTAGGGTCCACTTTGATGCCTTCGTGAGAAACAATATGACCCAAATATTTCAATTCATGAACACCAAAGGAACACTTAAAAGGATTGGAATATGTTGGTTCTATTCCAATTGTTTAATTAAACTTCCAACATGGTGTACATGTAGCGTACCATGATTTTCTATAGATTAGTATATCATAAAAAATATTGACACAAATGTTTTGAGGCGGGGTTTAAAAATCGAATTCATCAACCTTTGAAATGTGTAAGGTGTGTTGGTAAGTCCAAAAGGAATCACCAACAATTAGTAATGACGTTGATGTGTTCTCAAGGTTGTTTTGAGAATTTCTTCTTTTCTCATTCTATTTAATGATATCCATAATGAATATCCTACTTGGTCAGGAAAAATGCTCCATGCAATCCATCTAATAATTCATCAATGACTCAAATAGGATACGTATCTTTAATGGTAATCTTATTGATCTCTCTATAATATAGAAACATATCCCAAGAAACTTCATTTTTATGAACCATCACCACTAGTGTTTATAAAGCACTTTGGTTGTGTTGAATAATACTTACATTTTCTTGAGCCATATTTTCAATTTCATTCTTTTTTGCATATGGGTACCTATTAAAACTTATGTTAAATGGTAAAAATTTTGGTTTCAAGTGAATAGCATGATCATGATATCCAATAGGTGGAATACCTTTACTCATTTCACCAAATACCTTTGAATATTTTTCAATAGCATGTTGGAGATCCACTAGAATTGTAATGTACCAAACCCCATTTCACACCATTTGGGTCAAGTACAGTGGGATTCTAATAGGAAAAGGGATCATTATAAGTGATGCATAGCATAATAAGGTTCTTTAAATATAGGCCAACATGCCACAAGACTAATAAATTAAAAATAATCGTCCATTAAAAGGAAGATGACCCTTCCAATCAAAACTATTCTCCAATGTACATGTGATGCACAATATGATGGTAACATGAATATAGTTGTATTTAGTAAGTTTTTCACATATAAATTGAATAGCATCATCACATATATGGGAAGATGCCCATTTCCATTTAACTAGTTAATAAATTCAAATCTACATTGTTAATAGGATTCAACTTTACGAAAATAACCAAATAAGCATTATGACATTCCAATAAAGCATAATTACGACACTATAATATATCAAAATTTATGACACTATCCACATCCATTAAAATCATAATATATCAGATTCAAATGTTTTCATCTACATTCATATAATCAACTCAAGCAAAATATCTATAAGTTTCCAACAAACATAAACAAAGCAACATTTGATAGCATTAATAATACATACAATAAATCTGCTCAATGAGCTACCAATTTCACTGTATAATTTTAGCCATATAACATGAGAAAATAAATGAATATGACACAATAAATATCAGATAAAATAGAAAAATCAATGGGAATATATGCAACCAAATACAAATGGAATACTATCTAGATAAAATACTTATCTCTAAATATCAAAACTACCTTCAATAGGACATCGTTCCACCTAGCCTTAAACATAGTCACGCGAAATACTTGAACAAGTCACCGTCGACCTAATTAAATTGATCCACATGCTAGGTAACTCTCTAATAATATCTCAAACATATAATAATAAAGCAAAAACTTGCGAGACACAACACATTCCCTCACCACTTATCTTCTCTGCATCAACACTTCCTGGTGCAATGGGATTCCCTTCACTAATACAACCCCTCGGGACATCACCATCCACCTGAAGGAATCACATGAAAAAATTAGAGAAAAATAAGGGTTATAAATATAATTTTGTGTTCAAGAGAAATTCTATCCAATCTACACACTGGAATAGATCGGTGTTCAGTCACCCTCATAAGAATTTTGATTTCCCCTGCAAACAAAAGAGCATGATTGATATGTGCAAAAAGGACAACTCAAATCCATATAGACAATAATTTGAATTGACGAGAAATAAACCCTGCAAACAAAAGAATGAGAGGACAAGTATGAAAAACAAGAATTATGAATGAAGACCCATTTGAATCCCTTTATATAAATTTAAATTCACTAACAGAGAATATATTAGGTACATTGGAAAGAAAATCTAATTCACTGATGGATTTTACCAAATTACTAGATGACCATTCAAGTTATAGAGAGAGAAAATTTGATCCACTTAAACTAACTCTATTTCATTATAAAAACACCCACAAGCACTAGAGGCAACTAAAATCCACTAAGACTGACTTGATTCCCCTTAAATCACTCCCATGCATTGGAGGTAACATGAATTCATTAATACTGAGTCAAATTTCCACCAAAATAACTCCCATGAACTAAAGACAACTTGAATTCACCAAGAATGACTTGAATTCCCCTAAAATCACTCTAGCTAATTGATGACAACTTTAGGTCAAACCCAAATTTACTCTGATTAATTGAAGACAACTTGAATTAAGGTGCATGGTGGAAACAAGTATTGGATTTATCATGTACTGAGAGGAAGGGGGTGAATCAATCTAAAACATAGATATCAAATTACTTCATAGTTAATCATTTTTCACCACTTAAAAGTTTTCAATAGAAATAACCACAATTGTGCACAAAGGCTGAAGAATAATTATATGTATATCTAAAAATAAAATGAATTATTACATAGGTGGGAGAGTGCAATATCCAAACATTAGAACAAACTCATTTCAAGAATCAACCTGATCCATAAGTAACAATATATTGGTTATAGGAACTGACCTGCAACAACTTTGATTTGTGTGAGAACCAACTCACAAACTTCAGGAAGCAACCTGAACATCTTTATGTTTGACTGTGCAAACTGCGACTTGTAGCAAATAGGCACCAACCTATGGATAATTGCAACCCCCAATTATTTTCTCACCTTTGACTAAATGGAAGCACCCACTCCTAAATTATGTTAATGAGATCCAACTTGAAGGAGACTCCAAACCCCTAATTATATTTGTTAGGATTATTAATCCTCCCTTGTCAAAATTTGGTCATATGTCTAAATTGGTAGCCATGTCTAAATCGGGAGTCCATCCAGTCTATTTATAGTCATTAACACCATTGGGTCCACTTGACCTAATTGGGGCACATGTTTTAGTTACTAAAGTGTGGGGAACACTAATTGAGGCTCACTGCCACTTATTGCACTTGATTGCATAAGTTTAGGAGCCTCCTATATTAATCCCTACAATTTAGGAAGCCACTGGGAGTGCTGAAACCAACCAAGGTCAGTTCACTTCAGTTAATGACTAGTCAAGCTAAGTTAGGAGTTAGTTACATTCAATTGAAGTCCTCTACATTCAGTTAGCGCTAGGTTTACTTGACTGCACACATGTGGGGCGCATTTCTCACCTACCACAGTCAGTTAACCTGAGTCAACACTAAATGTAACACTTTAGTTGTGTTTTAGAGCTCCGATGAACTCCGGTTATGGTTTAGACAAGGTCAGTTAACCACTGAGTCCTCCGATAATGATTTAGACAAGGTCTTGGTTACCTACAGTCAACTAGATTCTAATCAATTCAAACTTCCTCATGTGGATTCAAATTGCTTGCGGCTATTAAAGCCATTTTACTTCTTTGCAATTATCATCTGATTACTTTTTTGATTAATGAAAGCATTCACAGCTGCAAGCCTTTTGCACTGTTTCATTCTTCAATTGCTGAGTAAATTGTGAGATCCACTTTGTGAGTTGTGTATTTGTCTATAGATCTATATGCTCAAATTTACATGGTATCAGAGCCTTGGTTGACAAGACTCCTCTCCTCCTCAGATCTCTAGCCAGATCATTTTTTTCCAGTACTGCACCAGAAGCAGAGAATTTACCACTTAATATCCCAAGTTAAGAAATTGTTGATCAAGCTTGCTTGATCAACTATGATGGGTGTGAAGGAAATTCCAAAAGTGAAGACTATCAACCTTACTTTGTATGTTTGATTGTGTGACAGGTTATCAGCTTCTCTTATAGCATTCGCTACAAGCAGCCCTTTCTTCTCATTGCATTCGCTATAGCAGCTCAGTTCTTCCTATTACATTCAAAATGGCTCATCAAATAGAGCTTCTCACTCCCTTCAAATATCACCAGTGGAAGGATGACATGATAGTATTGCTCCGCACCAAGCATCTCTTCAGACTCATAGAAGAAATAGAGGAAGAGCCAGAATCAGATAAAGACAAAGCTAAGTACATGAACAGGCTTGATGAAGCCCATGGACTAATGCTCTCCTCAGTCTCTAGAGATCTTCGATTTCACATCCAAGACTTGGACACTCCCAAGGAGGTTTGGGACAATATTTCTTCCTTATTTGATAAGCATGATAAAATGAGGATCCATCAGCTAGAAAATGATCTGATTACTCTCAATCCATCTAATTTCGAATCTCTGAATGAATTATTCTCAAAGTTCAAGAACCTGATATATCAGTTGAAGCAATGCAAAGTGAAGAAGGATAAAGATCAGCTCATCCTTGCCATTCTCACAAAGCTCAATGCAGACTACTCAGTATTTGTATCCACCTTCCAAACAATAAGGCTCGCTACTCCAAATTGGAATATGCCCACTCTTAATGCCTTCATCTAATCTCTTATTTTTGAGAATGATAAATTGATCCAAATGGGGATCATTTGATTTCCCAAAGATCTAGCTCTAGTTGCAAGAGGAGATAAGGTAGTGAATAGAAAAAGGGAAGAAAAGAGATGAGTCCCCTATGAAGAAAGAACAGTCAAAGGAACCTTTAGGTTCGAAGAGAAGCAAGAAGAATGGAAAAGGCAAGGTCCTCTTCTCTTACTGTGGAAGGGGCTTCCATTCAGAAAGCTCCTCTATGAGAATACAACTTGATGAAATGGACCTTCTCTTGAAAAAACACAACATTTATGTACCTGCTAGCATAAGGAAGGAAGAATCTGAAGAAGAAGAAGAAGAATACCAAAAAAAAGGACATGCATTGAAGGATTGCTGCACATCAACACCTATCTTCCTCATTGATTCTGGAGCTTCCAACCATATGGCTGCATCCATAGAACCATTCTCTTCTTTTTAGTCCTTTGATGGTCCTAGTATTCAAATGGGCAATAATAGTGAAGTCAAAACAAAAGGGAAGGGATCTATCCAACTTGAACATGGAAGGTTCAAATATGTGCTATTTGTTCCCTCCCTAGCTTCAAACCTGTTATCTATCTATCAGATGACCCATACTAGATCTCCAAAGCGATTGATATTTGGTCCTAACTCAGTGGAGATCATAGATATCTCTACTGGGAGCATCATAGCAAATTTTACTACAAATCATGCTTCAAAATCATATGAGTTCTCACATTTCATGGCTCCTTCAAAACCAATGCACTCTCAGCAGCCAGCTGCAAGGGAAGGTAAAATAATTGCATCTACTTCTTTTACAACTTCTAATAGTATTGCAGATCCATCTATATCAGTTTATGACATTAAGATTCAGGGTGACTCAGATCTAGATTCAGTCCCTACTTCCAAACTGGAAGCTAGGAAGATGACTGGAAACTCACCTGACACTCAGAAAGGAAAGACTCTTGCGCTATGTCATAATATTTTACCTCCTTCAGAGAGATGCAATAGACTTCCTGTAAGATGCAATATGGCAAGGGCTCAGTCTTACTACATTAAGAAGAATGGGTATGATCATACACCTCTTCATTCAGCAAGAGGCAAATATTACATTCCTCCTTCCTCTCATCATAATTTTTGGAGAAGAAAGAGAAGTCTACATTCCAGGCCCTAGAATACCTGTGCACAACACACCATGCATGTTGCTTCACTACCTCACAGAGATGAATATTGTAGCAACATATTTTCAAGTTTTTCAAACTTTAGACCTTATTCTACCTGCTTAGATAGAGGGAAGGATTTTTTCCCATGTGGTTTTTGCCCCGACTCCTTGTATTCAACAGTTACTTTATTTTACTTGATGTAATGGGTGACCTATGGTCTTAAGTTACCAGGACCCACAATTTTTCCAAGTTAGCATTCAGGTGGGGTGTTAGGATTATTAATCCTCCCTTGTCCAAATTTGGTCATATGTCTAAATTGGGAGTCATGTCTAAATCGGGAGTCCATCCAGTCTATTTATAGTCATTAACACCATTGGGTCCACTTAACCTAATTGGGGCACATGTTTTAGTTACTAAAGTGTGGGGAACACTAATTGAGGCTCACTTCCACTTATTGCACTTGATTGCATAAGTTTAGGAGCCTCCTAGATCAATCCCTACAATTTATGAAGCCACTGGGAGTGTCGAAACCAACCAAGGTCAGTTCACTTCATTTAATGACTAGTCAAGCTAAGTTAGGAGTTAGTTACATTCAGTTCAAGTCCTCTACATTCAGTTAGCACTAGGTTTACTTGACTGCACACATGTGGGGCTCATTTCTCACCTACCACAGTCATTTAACCTTAGTCAACACTGAATGTAACACTTTAGTTGTGTTTTAGAGCTCTGATGAACTCCGGTTATGGTTTAGACAAGGTCAGTTAACCACTGAGTCCTCTGATAGTGATTTAGACAAGGTCTTGGTTACCTACAGTCAAGTAGAGTCTAATCAATTCAAACTTCCTCATGTGGATTCAAATTGCTTGTGGCTATTAAAGCCATTTTAATTCTTTGTAATTATCATCGGATTACTTTTTTGATTAATGAAAGCATTCACAGCTGCAAGCCTTTTGCACTATTTCATTCTTCAATTGCTGAGTAAATTGTGAGATTCACTTTGTGAGTTGTGTATTTGTCTACATATCTATATGCTCAAATTTACAATATTTACCAAATTGAACTAGAAGGAGACTCCAACCCCTTGAATTTGTTTTACCATTCACAACAGGAAGGAACCTACAACTCCATATTCCTTGCCTCATCTTTCCTCCGTGAGAATTTTTACCAACACCTACTAGAAGGAATCTCTAAATCCATTATCCTTACCATGTCATCCCTCCCTTCAATATAAATAAGTGTGTATATCAAAAAATTCTAATATGCAAATTATTTTGTATGAAACTTGAAGTACTATGAATTTTCTAATCTACGTCTTACCTCCAATTATTGCATCAAGAAAATCAGTTTCTTTGACTGTGATGTGTAACTATGTCTGCGATATATTAAATATTTCTATATTACAAAGTCTATGAACACTAAGTTAATTCCACTATCCATGATCTATGTTTCTATGTTGTCCGGTGCTCCACACTCAGTCAGTTCTATGGCTCTGTGGTCTATGTCTTTCACTGAGTAATAACTTTGCACAACCTGAATATGGGTATTCTTCTATAAAGCACTCTTCTTTTTTTCATCATATGTTGATCTACACACTTTGTCTCCTTTGCATAAAGATTATTTATATGATCAAGGTGCCATTGATACCCCAAGATAACAAAGCTTGTCTAAAGTAGCTTATCTTCAAGTATTCATTCTACAATCTATCTTCAACACATCCATCTCTTGCTTATTTATGCTCTTCCTAAATTAAGATATGTGTTCACTTTTTGAAGGTCATTATACTTGAACAATTCCCCCACTAGTTCACGTCTTGATCAAGTTATGATCTATGTTGGCATGCCACTTAACACAATTCAACTTTATGGGGTTTGGCACACATATTCCACTTTCTTTGTGGTACTTTTAAACACAAATTTTATTTCTCATGTTCTTCTTTATAATTCTGATATCAAAGAGGTATTTACACATATTTTCTTTTTTTCATGTTCTTAATTCTATATTCTTATATGCACACATATGTCCCATGTCATATTGGGATATTTTCTCTTTCTAGGATTGCACATTATTCCATATGTATTTCTTCAAGATAGCTTTATGTGAGGAAGCACTCATAAATTTTAGATAGCACAAAGGTTCAACATTTTATCCTTTGACATAAATGATAACACATGGGTTTAACATTTGATCCCTTTGACATCAATTACAATACATATTCAACAATATCCCCCTTAGGCATTGATGTGATTACCACCTTATCACAACACAAAATTTCCATAGTCTCCTCTTGAAATTGAGCTCTAGTTTTGTTCACAAAAGGTTCCCCTTGTGATTATTCCTTTTATTCTATTATCAGTTCTTTTGCATAGATCCATCTTCAAGCTTCTTTCATTCTCCTTGTTTCGGTATTCTAATTCTTTCATTATGCCCTTTTGACATCAATACAAAATGGGACCTCTTATTTACTAACTCTCCATAGCTTCATGCTCATGTCTTCCTATTTGGCTTACTTCTGGTACGCCAGGTTGCTGATAATCATCTTCTTCATCAGGTACATAGAATTGATCTATTATTCCTCATCACCATTGTTCGTGTCTTTATTGTAGCAGTATGCATGATATCTCTCCTTGTATTTTTCACATGAAAAGACTCTACTTATGTCATTAAATAAATATGATCCCACACATATTTCCATCCATTGGTGTGCCTGACAAGACTGGAGACTTATGTGAAAATAACCATGTGTTTCTTTCATACTAGGGAATTTATCCAACATTATTCCCTTCGAATCAATCTCATGAATTTGATTTTTTCTTTTTTCCTTTTTCCAACATTCATGAATCCATCCATTAAATATTTTATGTCTTCATGATTGATTTGGATTTCCCACCACAAGAATCCATTGACTCCACCATTAATTTCTTGAGCCCATGGAGAAACACTTTCAATCCCATAAGTTGCTACATATTTTCTTGATTCATTGTCCAGGTTCATTATCTATCGAACTTGTTCTGAGTATTCAGTCACCAATATCGCAATTTTTAGTCTATGTCACCAAGTCTTGTTTCTTTGAGAGACTTAACGACTCTCTTGATAGTATTAACTCTATAGTTCCACAACAATAGAAAGACTTAGGAAGACTGAGGGTGGATCTGAGAGTGTGGAAGTCTCAATCCAATGAGATTTAGTTCACGCACTAGTACCAACAGTCTTAGTTTAACCAGAACATTTTAGAGGAGTTGTCTCATATTAATAATTGGGTCAACATTTTGGAAAAGAAAAAGTAGCAAACACTTCATCTTTTGACCCATATTCATGTAGAACAATGAGTTGATACTTATTCATCGTCCACTCTAGAGTTGTTTATGTCATTGTAGTCTTCTGAATTCATCAAGTCAGTTCCAATGGACATAGATTTGTGGATTTGATCACTTCCTTCAAGTAAAGTTGAAGAATTTTATCTCAAACTGCATATATGACTGATATTCATCTTTTATCGGATTCAATTTTGTGCATCACAGAACAAACTCTCCTTTGATTTTGTTTGGCTCCATTGTAACAGAACTTTGGTTCTATTTAATATGTAATTTATGGACTTATGCAATACAATATTTTAAGCTCCAATTTTTTCTAGTGTAATGAAATCTTTTAGATCTAATACAAGGATTTGATTTTGTGCAATCCATGTGTAATTCAACAATACTTGTGTTATCTCCCAAAATAAAATAAATTTATTTTTGATAGTATGAAGAATTTAAATGATGCAATGAAGGATATGAAGATCACTAACAATTTTGAAGACCTCTATTTTTTATGCAAATTTCACAAAGTTGTGGCTTCGATGGCTTGAGCGAGGATCAGAACATCTCATTAGCCACCAAAAAATGGAAGATAAATAGTAGGTGGAAGACCCCTTCGATAGATAGGCATATTGCTGCAACGTTTTTACACCATCGGAGCATTTTTAAACAACAATCTAAAGTTTTAAAGACTACAGATCCATGAGATAAAGCTAAAGGTTTCCACAATGTCGGCTTCAGAACTTTAAAGGACTAAACGATCGGTGAGCTAGTTCCCTAGGGAGTTGTAACGGTGGGAAGCAAAATGAATACGGATTCCAATCGATGATAAGAAACATTCCGATAGCATGACAATAGATGAACACATCAGTGATTGGAGGGTCTAAAGACTAACCGTTGGCGAATTAGTCCTCTAAGGAGCTGCAAGGGCGGAAGATATACGGACTGCGGGTTCTATGAGTAGATGGAAACTTTGGTGTCATAGATGCTAAAGACTAACCGACGGTGAAATAGTTCACTTTGGAGCTGCAACATCAAAAAGGATAAAGACTAACCGGTGGGAGGATATTTAAATGAGGAGCCGCAAGGGCAGGAAATTGAAGGACTACAGATCGACGAAGTTTACAACAAAGAAGCTCCGCAGTGTCAGTGAGGCAACAGACAAGACATCTGCTAAATCAACAAAAAATCATCGTCGATCAAAGGGAATGAAAAATACGTGTCGGAGCTTGAAAATACTAACCGTCAGTGAGTTAGTATACTAAATAGTCACAACAGCAGAAAAAAGATAGACTGAGGCCTCCGCGATCAAACAAAAACTTCGGCGATCGGAGGAATTGAAGACTACATAGTGGCAGCGTTCAGATAAAGGTTTTGATGCATTATTTACTATAGCTCCCAATCGCCAATGAGTTAATTATGGAGAACGTCGATGCGCTGAGACTAGGGGAGTAGATGGGATAAAGGAAAAATCCTCCGACCACCAATGAAGAAGCCATCACAACACTGAGATTCAGAGCGCCGATGCTGCGGCAACAAGGAGACTTGGGGCATCAATGGGACAGAAGACAAAGCTTCTGATCAGCGATCACGGTGGTAAGGTAGAGAATCTGTGGAAACACTGAGATTTGGAGCACTGAAATAGCGGTAGTAGTCAGACTTGGGGCACCGATGTGATAGAAGAAAAGGATTCCAATCGGCGACTGCGGCAACAAAGTTAAAAAGGTTTTAAGTGGATTGAACAAGACTAGGAACTTCAGTTAGACGTCGATACACTTGCTGTTGAAGGCAATCTCATAGTGAACCATCAGTGGGAATGATCAGCAACCACTTCAATCATTAAAAGATCATTCAGTGAACTGGATCTTCACAGTAAATAAACAAATAGTTAGCAAGGGTTTGAATCCCTAATGAGGAAAAACTATCATATTCAATTATTTTTTGTGTAAATAGATCTGATTTTTAGTATCTGTAAATTTTGTAAAAGGCTATAAAGCCCATGATTATTTTATGAATAAGGGTTCTACTACGGGAATTTATGAGCCTGTTCCATTATCAAGCGTCTCATCTGGTTTACTCTAAGTATAAGCTCTTTTGTTGTGATTTGTTCAGCCATCTCTTTCTTTATTGTGTTTATTGCCTGAATGTGCATTTAGGTAATTTTCAGATTTATTAAAGTGCCGATAGCTGTCATCCTATTGGTTATTTAGTGATATTTTATTTATCCCTGATCGATGAGCAGATTGCTAAAGAGGCTATCTATCAGGATGATAGTCAAGAAGGTTACCAACTGAGGTCTAGGTTGGTTGCTCCCCTCAAGAAAAATGATGTACCTATCAAGTAGTCTGCTGCACCTGCTAGAAAAGTTGTTATTTTACCAAAGAAAGTAGTTGTCCCATCCAAAGCATTGCATAAACCATCACCTTCAGCCACACCTGATCAAGTCCAACTCAAACCTACAGCTCAGGAGGTAATATTTCCACATAAGTTGCATTATTCTTTCAACCTTGAGTCTGAAATTCAAAAATTGAAAATCCCTTTCCCTCTAATCATGTTGATGAAGAACGATGCATTTAAAAACTCCATTCTAAATTCCCTTGAGCCCAAGGTGTACATTAATGCTGACTTCATGAACCCTCAATATGAGAATCCTGTTGTAACCCTGGGCCCCGTAATTGAATACCTAAAGGACTCCTACCCACCATTCTATATATTCTTGAACATGCATGATAAAATCATCCATAACTGTCTACTGGATTCAAGAGCCTCTCACAACCTAATGCCAAAAGCTATGATGGATGAGATCGGCCTCAACATCACCAAGCCCTACCATGATTTATTCTCTTTTGACTCTAGGAAGGTAAAATGCTTGGGCCTCATCAAAGATCTTGCTGTAAACTTAACCCAGCTGCCTTCGAAAAGCGTAATGATGGACATTGTAGTGACCAATATTCCCACAAAATTCAACCTCTTACTGTCCTGGTCATGGAGAAAAAGATTAGGCGGCACCCTCTAGATGGATCTCACATATGCTACCATTCCCATGTTTGGAGGGGAAGCTAAGCGACTGTACATAGAAAATCAGCTAGCATACATCATAAGCAAAGAGAGCCACTCAATGAATTACCCAATTTACGCCGTGGACACCGATTTCAGATCCTGTATTTTGCAAATTGATGATAAGCAACAGACATCGGTTCAGCTCACTGATCCCACCCATCCGTGGCCAGAAGAAATCACAACACCAATCTGGACCATGTATTTCGATGGGGCAAGCACTCAGAACTCAATAGGCGCAGGTATAGTCTTGATCTCCCTAGATAACGAGAACATGCACTTATCTTATAAGCTTGATTTCAAGACCATGAACAATGTAGCAGAATATGAATCCTTGCTACTGGGAGTTAAAGCGGCCAAGGAGATGGGGATCATGAGTGTGAAGATTTTTGGGGATGTAGACCTCATCATACAGTAGGTCAACAACACTTTTCAGACAAAAAATATCAGACTGAAGGCCTACAAGGACGAGATATGGAAACTCAGAGACTCATTTATGTTTTTTGAACTGTCATATGTTCCTAGGGATTTGAATCACCTGGATGACTCCCTAGATGTCTCTGGAAGTATTTTTTTCCTCCTTTACCCCCTAGGCTCATCTATGATGTTCAGGTCAAGTATAGACCCTCTTTGCCAGACAATGTAAAATTTTTTAGGGTGTTTGAAAATGATGGGGAGCTTAGTAAATTTCTTCAGTTAGTGGATGCATTCTCTGACATACACATAGACTAGGAAAACCTTAACCTAGAGGAATCCAAGTAGATCAAGCTAAAAGATAAAGCGACTGAGCACGATATTGTCCAATTGCCCAGCAACCACATACCTCGAGGTCTAGTACCATTGGAAGAACTATTTATCCATAATGACATCCCTTTCAAGACTGCCAAAAGGGAGCTAGATCCTGCCATCTAAGAGCTAAACATAGGTAGCCAAAGCCATCCAAAACTGATAAATCTATCCATTGGGATGACTACTGAACAGAAGTCTGAATATTGCAACTTGATAAAAGAGTTTGCTGATGTCTTTGCATGGGAGCATAGTGACCTAAAAACGTATGACACCAACATCATCCAACACAGGATTCCTTTGGATAAGGACACCATTCCTTTCAAATAGAAGCTGAGACCCATCAGCCCCCTTCTATTACCAGTGATTGAGAAAGAGATCCACAAGCTCCTCAAATCCAAGATCATAATCTCCATTAGATATTCCAAGTGGATTGCAAATCTAGTAGTGGTGAGAAAGAAAAATGGAGAAATCAGGTTGTATGTGGATTTTAGAAACCTGAACAATTGTTCCAAAAAATACAACTATCCACTTCCCAAGATGGAACATCTACTGCAGAGAGTCTCGGGGGCCATGGTCATGTCCTTCATTGATGGCTTCTCTGGATACAACTAAGTTGCTATGCACCCAGATGACCAAGATAAGATTTCCTTTACCACTCCCTGGGGCACCTTTATGTATCCTAAAATTCCATTTGGGCTAATGAATGCTAGGGCTACGTTTCAGAGAGCTATGGATTTAGATTTTGTACGGATAAAAGACAAATTTGTGCTGACATATTTGGATGAATTAACAGTCTACTCTCACAGCCATCATGATCACTTGCAGCATTTAAGGAAGGTATTTCTGAAGTGCAGAAGGTATGGAATATCACTGAACCCCAAGAAGTCCCATTTTGCACTCAATGAAGGAAAGCTCCTAGGCCACATAGTCTTAGCTGAAGGTGTAAAGATTGATCCAGTAAGAGTGGAGGAAATTCAGCAACTGTCAATACCAAGTTCAAAAAGAGACATTCAGTCCTTTTTAGGCAAGATAAACTTTTTTAGGAGATTCATTCCAAATTTCTCCGAGTTGTTAAAGCACATAACAACCATGTTAAAAAAGGATGCAGAAATCAAGTGGAATGACCAGGCAATAAATTCTTTTAAAGATATTAAGAAAGCCATCATGGAGGCCCCAACCCTGATTAGTCCCGACTACACCAAGGGTTTTTACATTTTTTCTTTTGCATCTTATGACACAGTGGTAGTTGTACTATTACAAAATAATGATGAAGGTCTTGATCATCCAACTGCTTTCTTTAGCAGAACCCTGAGAGATGCTATGCTGAAGTATGACCCAATTGAGAAGCAGGTTTATGCTCTCATAAAATCTTTGAAGAAATTCAGAATCTACATTCTCCATGCAAAGGTCATTGCAAATGTCCCTTCAGCTGTAGTGAAGGATGTTTTGACTCATCCTGACATTGATGGGAAGAGAGATAAGTGGATTGCCAAACTCGTTGAGTTTTATGTAGAGCTGAAACCCACCAAGCTGGTAAAAGGATTAGGCTTGGCCAAACTCATGGCCAAAGAAAACTGTGAGCTAATGGGAATAAATTTCACATGTGTCAGATCTACAAAGGTGCAGACTATGGTAGCAGCTGAAACAAAAGTAAACCAAGATCAGAATGACAGTCCACCAGTAGCTGAGAACATATCTTCCTGTGAGTGGTACTCAGGTATCATTAAATTTTTTGTTAAATTAGAAGTTTCTCCTGATCTCACTTCTAACCAAGCACAAACTCTTAAGTTGAAATCTATTAAGTTTTGCATAATTGACAAACTGCTATACTAGAGGGATCAATCTAGGATTTTGTTAAGGTGTCTAGATAAAGAGGAAGTAGAGTAGGTTATGCATCACTTTCATTCCAGTACATGTGGAGGCCACCACTACTGGAAAAACATAGCCCACGAGATCTTAAAATCATGATACTATTGGCCAGCCCCATTTGCTGATGTATGCACTTTTGTAAGGGCCTGTGACCAATGTCAGAGATTTGTAGGAAAGCAACAACTCAAATCCTTTCCCCTTAGGCCTATTACAGTGAATGGGCCTTTCCAGCAATGTGGTCTGGATTTCATAGGTAAAATATATCTATATTCTAGTGGAAAACATAAATGGATCTTATTAGCCACTGACTACTTTACCAAATGGATAGAAGCAATACCCACCAAAAATTCCACTCATCAAGTCATCATGAGATTCTTATATGAGAACATCTTCAGCAGGTTTGGTTTCTCGGTAAAATTAGTAACTGATAATGCAAAAGCCTTTAAAGCTAGGGCATTGATTAAATTGTGTGAATCAACGGGCACTCAACTAGTGCACTCCACATCCTATTACCCACAAGGCAATGGCTTTGCTGAGTCATCAAACAAAATCTTAGTCTGGATCATTAGGAAATTGCTAGAGACAAATAAAAAAATATGGGATTCAAATACTAAGTTTTCCTTATGGGATGATAGGGTGACCGATAAAATATCCATAGCGACTTCTCCATTCAAACTAGTTTATGGCACTAAGGCCATCTTTCCTATCCAGCTCATTCTTCTAGTGGAAAAGTTATTTCAGGAAGAGGAAGATAAACCAAATGATATGATGAGAAGGATGATGGATTTGGTGGATTTATAGCATATTAGGGAGAAATTGGTAGGACAATCAGAGGCTCATCAACAGAGGATAAAAGGCATGTTTGACAAAAGAGCAAAGGTGGACAAATTCTAGGTCGAAGATTGCGTCCTCAAGTGGGATGCTGTTAGACAAGACAAGGGGAAACATGGAAAATTTGACTCTTTATGGATTGGCCCTTTTGTCATAGACCAGGTATATGAAAATAACACCTTCAAATTGCAGAATCTAGAAGGAGAAGAGGTATTTGATGGCCCAGTAAATGGGCGGTTCCTAAAACTCTATTTTATTTGAGGCTTTGAGGCCTTATGATTGTAAATTAGTAGATAGTAGGTTGTTTTGCCTTCAAAATAAGACTCCATGCCCAATGGAATAATAAATAATAGTGTTAAGTTACTTAGTTACTTTTAGGGAAAGGTAATTTGGTCTGGGGTTCTTGGGACTTCACAGGGAGGTTCCCATCCCCGAGTAGGAGCGAGATGTTATCTCCCAAAATAAAATAAATTTATTTTTGATAGTATGAATAATTTAAATGATGCAATGAAGGATATAAAGATCACTAACAGTTTTGAAGACTTATATTTTTGATGCAAATTTCACAAAGTTGTGGCTTCGGTGGCTTGGGAGAGGATCAGAACATCTCATTAGCCACTGAAAGATGGAATATAAATAGTAGGTGGAAGACCCCTTCGGCCGATAGGCATATTGCTGTAACTTTTATACACCATCGAAGCATTTTTAAAAAGAAATCAGAAGTTTTAAAGACTACATATTGGAGAGATAAAGCTAAGGGTTTCCGCAGTGTTGGCATCAAAAATTTAAAGGACTAAACGATTGGCAAGCTAGTTCCCTAGGGAGCCAAAACGTCGGGAAGCAAACTAACTACGGCTCCCGATCGATGACAACAAACATTCCGATAGTGCAACAATAGATGAACACATTAGTTATTGGAGGGTCTAAAGACTAACCGTTGGCGAATTAGTCCTCTAAGGAGCCACAAGGGTGAAAGATATACAGACTGTGAGTTCCACGAGCATATGGAAACTTTGGTGTCAGAGATGCTAAAGACTAACCGGCGGTGAAATAGTTCACTGTGGAGCTGCAACGTCGAAAAGGATAAAGACTAACTGGCGGAAAGATAGTTAAATGAGGAGCCACAAAGGCGACAATCCAAAGGACTACGGATCGACAAAGTTTACAACTAAGCAACTCCGTAGTGTCGGCGAGGAAACAAACAAGACATCTGATAAATCAGCAGAAAATCATCGCCAATAAGAGGGAATGAAAAATACGCGTCGGAGCTTGAAAAAACTAACCGTTGATGAGTTAGTCTAATAAAGAGCTGCAACGGTAGAAAAAAGACAGACTGAGGCCTCCCTGATTAGATGAAAATTTCGACGATCAGAGGAACTGAAGACTATGTAGCAACAGTGTTCAGATAAAGGTTTTGATGCATTATTTACTACAACTCCCGATCGTGGATGAGTTAATTATGGAGAACGTAGATGTGCTGAGACTAGGGGAGTAGATGGGATAAAGGAAAAAGCATCTGACCACCGATGAAGAAGCCATCACAACACTAAGATTAAGAGCACCGATGCTGCGACAACAAGGAGACTTGGGGTGCTGATGGAATAGAAGACAAAGCTTCCGATCAGCGAACGCGGTGGTAAGGTAGAGAATCTATGGAAACACTAAGATTTAGAGTGCCAAAACAATGGTAGCATTTAGGCTTGGGACATTGATGTGATAGAAGAAAAGGATTCTGATCGGCGACTGCGACAACAAAGTTAAAAGTGTTTCGGGTGGATTGAACAAGACTAGGAACTTCAGTTAGATGCCGATACACTGGCTGTTGGAAACAATCTCATAGTGAACAATCAATGGGAATGGTCAGCGACCAATTCAATCATTAAAATATCGTTCAGTGAACTAGATGTTCACAGTAAATAAACAAATAGTTAGCAAGGGTTTGAAGCCCTAATGAGGAAAAACTATCACTTTCAATTTTTTTTGTGTAAACGAATCTGATTTTAAGGATCTGTTAATTTTGTAAAAGGCTATAAAGCCCATGATTATTTTATGAATAAGGGTTCAACTCCGGGGATTTATGAGCCTGTTCCATTATCAAGCATCTCATCTAGTTTAGTCTAAGTATAAGCTATTTTTTTGTGATTTGTTCAGCCATCTCTTTCTTTACTGTGTTTATTGCTTGAATGTGCATTTAGGTAATTTTCAGATTTATCAAAGGGCCGATAGCTATCATCCTATTGGTTATTTAGTGATATTTGATTTATAAACACCATCATCAGCATGATTTAGCCATTTATATGCATGTGTTATGTGTGTAAGTCTGCCAGCCTGGTGAGTTCTCCATCCTTGCACCTTTTTGTCAAACTACTGAACAAGTTGTAACTAAAATCCTTGTGATTGAGTGAGTTTCATGCATGTATTGAGAGTGAGAGGTTATATAGGTTATCTAGCTTGATCCAATTCAGAAAAATCCTAAAAATAGTTTAAGTTACCAGGAATCCTCAAGCTACAACCTAGAGGAGTTTCATGGAGTGATAGCAACTTGTACCATGTATCTTTTCATTGTTGTATGTATGTTAGTCCCACACTTTTGAATAAAACAATAGATGCACATATCACACTTCAAATCAAATTTAATTGCAAAAATATACTAACCCAGTCCTTGAATTCCTAATAAATACCTGGTTTAATTCAATAATATTTCGTAACCCTTTCTTGGTTAGCAAGGGGGTCATCGATTACTTGCTGATTAAATTGTGTTTGCATTGCTCACTTCTTCTATGCAATTATGAGTAAATTTCTTTATTGATACCTTCTTCTACACAATCGTCCTTTGTTCCTGTATTAGATGCTTTTTCACATACATATGCCAGACATGTGTTATTAAATATTTTTCTCTTATTGAGCAGTGCAAAGCCTTGTGCCAAAATATATCACACACATAACATCTAACAGTGTGGCAATATTTTGTTATGTGGCCAACATAGTTACATCTCCAACATTTTATTGAACTAAAATTATTTTTGTAACTGGAAGAGTTAACATACCTAAGTCTTTCATGTCTTGTAGGCATGGCATATATTCTTTGAGATGCATTGTGTTTTTTTGAGATGAGTCCTCCATTATTGCAGGCACTATCACTTGCTTCTTTATATCTAGCACCGGTACTTATCTTCTCAAGATATTTGACATCTCAGAATACCATAAAGTATTGTATAGCTACTGTTGAATTTATCTAGAGTGTCTGTGTCCATATGCATATATTTTTCCTCTCATTTGCACAAACTATCTCATATTTCAAGTGTGAAATTTATAACTCTTTTTGCACAATTTGCTCTTGCAGTAGCTCATTCATTGATTATGATTCCTTCAAGGATTTTTCCAATGCAACTTATTTACTTCAAGTTCCTTGATCTTGTCCTTTGCGCTATACAATTTATTTACAAGGTCCTTTTCTCTATCATTCATCTATTTTTCCAAACTTTCTTGCATATTCTTGGTATGCTTGACTTTCTCTTTTTCTTTTCCCAATTCCTCCTTTAGTAACATATTGTTTTTCCTTGATTTATTCAATTCTTCCACTAAATAGCTCTCCTTCCCAATAAATTTGAATACATTCATCATATTCATAGTTGGAGCCTTCTTCTATGTCATTTGAATTCTCTTTTACTTCATCCTTTGAACACGGTAAACCGATTCCATTGTAGGGATGTTTACTTTCAGTATTATTTTCTAGTTTTTTAGGATTCTTTAGTGTAAATTGACTTATCTTCATCCTCATATTTTTAATATGACATATAAATCATGTTGGAGCTCCATTTCTTTGATGGTTTTAATGTTCTTGCATTAACTCATTTGACTGATTATCTCCCTCCTTCTACTGAATTTTCATCCTGAATTTGTGCCACAAACAATACATCTATTGGATTGTCATTGTTATCTTTTACACATAAATCTCATCATCATCATGTGATGAGGTCCCAAACATCAATTATTTCCATGAATCCCAAGTTGTGAAGTGAAAATACTGGACCATACTTCAATATTGCATATAAAATTCCAGCACCACTTCTTCCCTTAAGGAAAGGGGTGTTACCTTCTTCAGTAATGCCTAGCGTCTCTTGAAAGTAGGTGGTGCCACCACCTTTTACTCTTGTTCAAAGCATGGTTATTCCTTGTCACCGCTCCATCATAATGGAGTGGAAGCAGTGCCCTTGGTAAAAAGTGAAAAATAGAGGATCCCATGAAGCATCTTGAAGGAAGACTTTGTGGAACCCTTATCCCTACTCATGAGGACCACTTGGACTTGATATAAATCCTTTTGGGATCTCCTATCCACCTCAACCACCATTTACTCAGCCATCCTTATCCTCCCAAGGCCTATAAAAGGAGGCCCATACCCCATGGTTTAGAGAGAGCAAAGTTATGATGTTGCATTGACATTCTGGACAAATCAGTAGGGTAAGAATAGAAGGAGGAAGTTAGGGATTTTGGGGACAAGGCATTGGCATGTGAAGGAGAATCACAACACTAAGGAGAAGGTTGTAATATTTCTTCTTCATCTTTAATGCAAAGTTGGTTCCTTTCCCGTAAAGTATGTTGTGTTGTAATCATGTATTTTACTATTGGATTCCTTACTCATTGACACAGAATTGTGGATTATACTTTTGTTCTTTTTTATCTTGTTTTCTTGTTTCATGTGATTGTGCAGGTACATCCATGAAGAGGCATCACCATAGGAAAAAAATACACCACTCCATCAAAGGGACTCATTCCATATCTCTACAAATTCTAGGGGAAGTCTTCCATATCTGTTGTAACTCATGTGTTCTAGATCTTAACCATTTAGACTAGAGGAACAACTCTTGTCCACAAGAGGTGCATTTTTTCTATCAACAAATATGGAGACTCTGTTAACAAAGATATTTCATCACATCTAATCTTCCTTGGTATTCAAACCCTTGTATGAAATCCAAGCTCCAATATTTCATTGACCAGGTCCACTAGCTGATCTAGTGAGATCTTGTTTTGGTCGATCAGATCTACTAGCCGATCTAGTGAGATCTTGGTTTGATATAACTAGATCTGCCTAGATCTGATTCATTCTTTTTTTTTTGTACTTCATATTCCTGTTAAATTCATTATTTGATGCCAATTTTACTATAACTTACTTGATCTTTTTTACCATTTTTTTTATTTTTATTTTTACAGGACACCGTGCATTCATAGTGGACATTAAGCGGTGCCACCACATGTGTTTAGTATTCAAGAAGAGATGCCACCGCTCTATTGCAGTGGACGAGAAGTGGTGCTGAGCTAGAACTGCTCTATCACCAACTCTCGAGAAGCGGTGCAAGGTAGGCCTTCTACAGGATTGTCATTTCAAGACTTGGTTTTATTTTTGCTTTCTATTCTTTTAATGTTTGGGGTTCTTTTCAGAGATCTGAGTAGTTATATTCAAAGTCTGAATGTGGTAAATGCTTGCTTTGTTGAATTCAAAAATCTAGGTTACACTCATTAGTTTGATTTCTTGTATGCTTGGTTTTTAATTTTCAAAAGGAGTGCTCGGAAGTTTAGATCAGTTAGATCTCTTTGTGTTGCTTGATAAGACTGAAAATGAAGACTTGCTTGCTGGTTTTTTATTTCATTCTTTGTTAAGATTATGAAATAATTATTTTTGATTTTAAAAGAAAAATTTGTTTGTTGATATTTTATTAGAATTTAGTTTGAAGATGAACTATTGGATTCCTAACTAGCCTCATAAGCGTTCAGATCTCCATATTCTTCTTTATTTTTACATTCTTGTCTCATTAAAAGAAAAAATGTATTGTAGTTTTAAGTTATATCTTTCCATTTTTGAAGAAAATTGAAAAAAGTGTTTAGTGTGCCTTTGAGTATTATTGTCTTTCTTTCAGGAAAAGAGATATCGCCTCATTTGCTTGCTTTTAAAGACCATATTAGAAGTGTGTTGTTTATTTGCATTCTCGGAAAGATTTTTTTAGTTAGATTGTTTGGGAAAGTTTTGGTTTTGAAAGGAAATTGAAAAATAAAATACTCTCTCCTTCCTGTAAGTAGGCATGCTTTGAATGGTAAAGTGAATTTTTTTTTCATATCATAATTTCATGGTTTTACTTTTTTGTCACCACTCCATGCATTCACCTAACCATTCAACTTAAAATTAATGGTAGCTATAGGTTAAAAATATTAGTAACTTGAGTGATAGGTTAGAGATGTGTTCCGACATCGTAAAACGTAGGAGTTTTTCGTTTACTACCTGCACTACAACCCGAGACCTGCGTGGTTCTTCACATACCATCGGTATATATAATGACCTTTCACGTACCCTTGAGGTATATCGAAAGGTACTTTAGGTACTCGATTCTATATCGAAATGCCCCTTGTGAATGGTTGTGCATTATACATCACTACTACGGATTTGAACTCCCATGTACCTTGTGCATATCGGGAGGCCCTTCTAGGATTCTTGAAACCATTTGAGAAAATCCCTTTTGGTCATCTTGTTGGCGCAATACACTGAGAACAACACTCGGAGAAATTACTACGCATGTGTTGTCCAGGTAGTCGGGTATTCAGGTGAGGGACGGTTGATCCTCCTCACCACGCTTTACTATTCGACCCTACGATATATAGAGAGTTTCAAAAACTTGACAATCCTAGTGAGGAACCAGCTTGTTCAGCCTCTCTTGTCACTTAAATTTTCTTGTGGCCTATACTTTGTGCAGGGGAGGTTTTGTGTGATTTTTCTAGTTTTGAAACCCTAGGTTAGGTTTTGGTGACCATACAATCTAGCTAAGTTTTAGTTAAGACGATCTAGAAGAAATCAAGGCTTACCACCCAACTTTCCACTTGTCGCAGGGGAGAGCCCAATGGAAGCCACAAATAAAGGAGCTGCAACTGACTCCCGTGTGGAAGGAATCCTAGTTGTGGAAAGAGGAGAACAATTCATTGCTTACGTTAATCCCTTGGTCCAACAGCCTCCTATAGCTGACACTTCCTTTCATTCTCCAATGGAAGGTCATGTTGATCACCTTGTAGAAACTGAATATGGTCCTAATGAACCTTTTGGGAGAAATTCTATTTGTCAAGCCCTTTCCAAATTTGAGGTTACTAGACCTTCTTTTGAGAATTTTCCACCAAATGATGAGGAG
>LPNX010013232.1:441119-485805 GCA_001517045.1 Pseudotsuga menziesii | reverse complement strand
CACGTGACAAACATTGGTGTATTGATCTGTGATCTGTTTGTGTGAAGCGGCTATTCTTGGTGTTCGGTCCTTTGGGAGTACCCTGTGTACCCTAACAGAGTATAGAAGGATCGAATCATCTCTTGACCATTTTCGCAATTTTCAAGAGAGAGTGGAAATAATTATTCCCTCACTCATTCCTCACAAAGAACCTATGTCATCTCTTTTACCTCATATTTTAGATACTTGGCCTTCTGGATATTGTTCACTTGATGAGATTTTGGCTCCGATTGATGATCTCCCACCTCGTGGTGTGACTCCTCATAATCCAGGTCAAACCTCCAACCCTGCTCTTGTAATTTTGAATCCTAGGTCTTTTTCTAGTCCTCCCATACCCTCTGTAGCTGGGGGGAAATCCTTATCTCAAATGGTATTAG
This sequence comes from Pseudotsuga menziesii, assembly GCA_001517045.1. NCBI lineage: Eukaryota > Viridiplantae > Streptophyta > Pinopsida > Pinales > Pinaceae > Pseudotsuga > Pseudotsuga menziesii. The sequence goes on along the minus strand of LPNX010013232.1, from coordinate 485,389 downwards.
TACATTCCAACGTCGGGGGGAAACCCTAGGCGTGAGTTACATTAACAGTTAGTGGAGTTTATACTAGTACCAAAAACACCTCTACTATATGACAACCCACCGTGGTTGTTCCTCCCACCAACACAAATAAGTTAAACCCTTTGTCAATTTCAAGCCAACCGTTAGGGGCACAACCTACAATCAACCCACCTTCTTGGGGTTATGGTTATCTAGGGAATCAAATACTTGTTGGAAATATGAACTATCAACCTACATCTACAAGAACTATGTATCATGGAATCCGTTACCCTGGAAACACGTTTATGACATGGGTGAAACCTAATTGGCCCTACATGCCAATAACGGGAGGAATTCTTATTAATACTATTGGAGGTTAAGGAGGGCCACCTTATGGTGGCCCACCCTTTAGAGGACCACCTAGTGGAGGTCCACTTGTCAGATTCCCACCTAGTGAAGGTCCACCTTACAGAGGTCCACCCTTGGGAGGATCACCACCTGGAGGCCCACCACTGGGAGGTCCACCTTCTAGGGGACCACCACCTAGTGGACCACCTCCACCTGAAGGTCCACCACCACCCAAAGGCCCACAAACTAGAGTTCCACCACCTCCAAGTGTCCCTCCTTCTGGAGGTCCACCCCCTCCGAGAGGATCATCTGCTTATAGACCATCCCAACAGCCAGTGTATCAGTCAACTTATGGTCCTATTGGTGTGCATATGCCTTATCAATACTACTAGTACATTGAACCTAATCGACAACTTTCATTCTTGGAAACTTTGGAATTTCCTGATCTGTCCAAGTTAATTAATGATCCCATTCAGCACAACCCTTCATGGCCTGCTATTCCAGTCAAGTTACCATCATACATTACAAAGTTTGATAAAAAGCAGGGAGATGATCCCAAAAATCATGTCATGACTTTTCATCTATGGTGTTCTTTGAACTCCTTGATGGATGAATCTATTCATTTGTGACTCTTTCAAGGCACTTTGATCGGTATGACCACAAAGTGGTATATTGAACTTTCATAGCATCGTTTTTGGATTTTATCTCATTGGCAACCATTTTTCTCACACACTTTCAACTACCCATTCATTATGAAATGGTACAGACCTTTTGACCTCACTCCGTCAAAACACTTCCACACATATATCAAACCATATTCATGAGTGGAGAAGGCAGAGACAACTCAGTAAAGCTACCATCCTTAACCAATAATTAGTTGATTGGTTTATGAAATCCTTGTTACCTCCCATTTCCTAAGATGTGTCTATGGGTGGTGTTGTTACTGAAGAGTAGGCTATCAGTCGCGCTTAGTATCTCAACTTGGTATATTCCCAATCCGGAGCTATGTATGACCTAATCCCTCAAGCTCGTCATCCAAGCACATACCCTTCCAAGCCACCTACAGAGACCCCTGTTGATGGGGTTGTTGGTTCAATGTAGCCCTCATCAGTAGCCAAGATTTCCAGGAAACAAAGTCCTTATGCTACTACTCCTTCTAGTCCTACAATTTCCGCCGAGTTGAATGACATCTAAAGAACGTAGACATCCGGTAACAAGAAGAAATGTAAAGGAAAAAATAAAAAACCTGGAAACCAACAAGAGAATCTCAAGGCTACGGCCAAAGAGAATGATAATAAAGGAAAGATAAATGCCAAGTACCCCTTCCTATTATGTGGTGGTGATCACTTCACGAAGGAGTGCCCTCGTCATGAAGATATTAGTAAATTTCTGAATATTAACCCCACATCGGCAGTTCTTATCGATCCCTTCCTCTCTCAACAACAATTGATAGATCATATGTCTAATAAAGGGACCTATAATTATACGGAAGAAATTAGAATGATGTCCTTGGAAACTGTTAATTTAAATACTCATAGTCAATCATATGACAAACTGATAGATAAGAAGGATGAAAATTCTTCTTCCGAGAAAGTTCCTTCCACTAGTTCTCCTCCATCTTCTTCTAATGGCCCTCTCACCATCGAGAAACATAATCTGGATTTAATTTTATGATAGCCTAAGAGTACCCTCAGGAAGGTTGTTTTTAATCCCAATGCCCAAGCTGCATAATTATACAATGTGGTTGAATATTTGGCACAGGCACCCTGTGCGATGTTTAGCCTTGAGGTACTCCAAAGCTGTCCAACGTAGCGTAAAAACCTGTTAATAGATTTGGGGGCATTAGAACTAGATAATACCAAATTAATCCATTTTAATGTGGAGAGCTATAAATCCATATTACCCCACCAAATTTCTATTCAAATTGCAACTAGATTAATTGGGAGAAAGGTCCATCGAACTGTTTTGGATGAGGGAGATTCAACCTTAGTTTTTTCTGCATCCTGTTGGAGGGCCATTGGTTCTCCTGAACTTACAAAGTCACCTATGACCTTAAAGCTTTCAATCGACAAGGTTTCCATCCTCATAGTCTGTTTCCATCCATTTCAGTTGAGATTGGGGGAATGACTGTGTTGGAACTGGGATTTTGAAGCCCCAAGGTTTAGGGGAGGGCCGTGCTCTTGGCGCAACAACAAAACCACTTTATACTACGCCTCTGGCCCTGCACAGTCAAAGAGGGATCTCTCATTTGTCACCAGAGTGTACTCTGCATAAGATTTTTAGTCAAGGATAATTATGGGGGCCAGGATCCTGAATGGGACCAAGTGTATAAAGGTGAGATGCAAGGTGGGATTATCGGGGCGAGAACCATTGGCGATGGAGTCGAGAACCTGCGTAGTGAACAATTGCAAGAGGTAAGGAAGGCTTAGGGTTGCAAATAGAGGCAAGGTAGCAACTGATCTCCCAATCAGGATATTTTTAGCGTGCAGTTGGAGAACAAGAGAGAGAACAGCCCATCGTGTGGAGCACCAGTGAGATGAATTCCATGCAACTTTAGAAGAACAATAGATAAATTTCTGGAACAACAGCTGGAGCATAACGAGTATGAATTCCTAACTAATATACCCTAAGTTGCAGACATGAAAGTAATCAAAATACTGTAGTGATAATAGGAAATACATTACATGTAAAAGAAGATACATATTGGGAAAAGAAACAACACATGAATCTCTGCTATGATAAACAACTCCTCCTCTGCAATTGTATTCATAACACATGCATCAAATAGTATTTACAATGGAGAGCCTCAGCCCTAGAATGTTTCCCAATCCAACCAACTCCCCCTTCTCCCTCTATTCGAGAGTGTATTTATACTATTCTAATGCTAAGACTACAAAACTGAAAATTGTTACAAGTCACTATCATGTGTTAACAGTACAGGGAGTGGACTATTGCCACGTTTTATAATAAACATTATCAAGACACGGCGCATGATAGTGTGGACTGACAGCGTAGAGCTTTCTTCAGTTTTACTTCACGAAAGTGATTCCCATGTGATATGTTGATGGCCAATTTTTCACTTAGGCTACTTCAGGTAAATATTTCTGCTTCTTTGACCAGCCTACTTCTTACAGATCACATCGTTCAAAGGCTTGACAAGAAAACCCAAATCCACCACCTGATCATTTTTTTGACCCCTCCTTCATCTGGTAACACTTTTATAGGAGGAGTTCGGAAAGTGTGGAAATTGAACCCAGGTGTTAGAACAATTACACTCACAGAAATTGCCAATTACACATGCAAATTACACACAAAGGAGACTGAATATGGAGCAGAACACTAATCTGTATTGGATAAGTGTACAATAGCCAACCCTATGAAGTCATAGGCTTCCACAATAAATAATTACATGAGATATTTGAATGCATTGGGATGCCATTCGAATTTGTTCAAAAGAAGGCTTACTAAATCTAAGCAAATCCCCCATAGGTGCATAAAGCAGTTTCCAAATCTGTCTAGGAGATCACGAATTGGAAAAAATCAATTAGGAAAGATAATATATGATGGAAGGACAATTCATACATGCTTTTCTTAGGAGAAAAGAGTAGAGGACGATGAGGACAAAAAACAAGTTAACTTCACCTAGTCAAACTTTCCCAATTGCCTTAAAACTTAGCAAAAACAGGCAATAAAGCAGAAAAAGCAAACATGCGCTAGGAAGACTAGGAATAAATCAGAATTGATTCCAAGTGGTTTCCCAAGTTCTCCATGACTCAATTTTATCAAGTTTGACCACTTTGGACATGTGGAAGACAACTTGCATAAGGTGGAATATGTAAACTAGGCAAATAAGACAAAAATGGATTAATTAATGTCTAAGGTAGCTAACTATGGGTTGATTATTCCAACGCCCCCCCTTAAGCCTGAGTTATGAGTAAAATATCAGAAAATTATAGGTCCTAGCAACAAGGCTTAGTCACCCTTTACATACTGCATGTCCATTTAACCAAGGAGAGAAGAAAAAACCCAGTGGGAAAAATCCTCCCTTAAACATGGATAGTAAAACAAAATTTGAAAATATTTTCATCACTCATGCTTCATAGCATGATCAGCAATCCCCAGCAGTGATTTGAGATTGCTGAATGTCTTCTCACAAAAAACTTTGGTTAAGATATATGCTACTTGTTCTGAATATGAACAAAAGAGTAGGTGAATGGTGCCATCATGCACAAGGTGTCTGATGTAGTACATATGGATCTCAATGTGTTTGGTTCTCTGTCTCTAAACTAGATCATTGCAAATTTGATTGTTAATCTTATTATCACAATAGATAGTATTTGAGTATTCTGATTCGAAGCCATGCTCACCAAGTAACCCCTGCAACCATAAACATTGAGTTGTTGCATTTACAACTCCTCTGTACTCTGCTTCTGTAGATGAGAGTGCAATGGCACTCTGTTTCTTGCTTAAACAGATGATTGGTCCTTTAGCAAGCATGAACACATATCCTGATTTTGAATTTTGATCCGTGTTGTCACCTTCCCAATCATTGTCAATAAACCCAATCAAATCAAGATCAGATTTAGCTTTGTAGAAGATCCCATGAGTCCTTGTTCCCTGAACAAAGTTAAGGATCCTTTTGGATGCTCTCCAATGGATCTCATGAGGCTGATCCATGTATCTTGAAGCCATGCTTACTGCATAATAAATATCAGGTCGAGTATGTGTAAGGTACAACAAACACCTAATCAGTTTCCTATACAGTGTATTATTTACCATAGGTGAAGAATCTGCTTCTTCAAGCTTAACTCCTGAAAGGAAGGGAGTCTTGCTTGGCTTGCAATTCTTCATGTTGAACTTGTTTAGAAAATCAAAAGCACACTTGGAATGATGTAATTTTATTCCATGTTTGGTTTGAGCAATCTCAAGCCCGAAGAATTGGCTCAATAACCCCAAATCGGTCATAGAGAATGAATGGTTCATTGCATCCTTCAAGGAGGAAATTTCATCCTTTGAGCTTCCTATAATGAGAAGGTCATCAACATACAATACAATAATCATTAAAGAACCATGAATCATATTCAAATAGACATTATGATCTGACTTGCATCGAACAAAATTCAATGATAGCAGAAAGCTATCAATCTTGGCATAGCAAGCCCTAGGAGGCTTGCTTAAGCCCATACAATGATTTCTTTAGATTGCACACAAGAGATGGATTAGTAGAAAATCCTTGAGGCTGATGCATGTAAATATATTCATTAAGATCTCCATTAAGGAAAGCGCACTTCACATCCATGTGATGTACCTCCCACTGCTTCGAAGCTGCAATGGCTAAGGCTAGCCTGATGGAGTCCATCTTTGCCACTGGTGCAAAGGTCTCATTGTAGTCTATGCCATGTACCTGTGAGTAGCCCTTGGGTACCAATATTGAATTGTATTTCAAAGGTGAAACATCAGAAGAAAACTTGGTTTTTTAAACCCACTTAAATTGAACTAGCTTCCTCTCTGGGGGAAGATCAACCAGCTCCTAAGTGTTGTTCTTCTTGACTGAGCTGAACTCTTCTTTCATGGATGTTTTCCATATTGGATCATGTGCTGCATATTCATATGTCTGTGGGTCTGATTCAACCATTATATAGCATTTCTCTACAAACAAAGGGTCTTTCATACACAGAGCACTCTCAAACTGAGATCTAGTCCTCCTAGGATCATTAGAATTTCCAGCTAGTTCTCCAGCTGCATGAATGGTATTTTCTGCCCATTTTGGTTTTGTAGGAATGTTAGGATATGCAATTAAATCATCATTATCAGACCTATCAGAATCATCAAACTCAACTATCTCTTCACTTACATTCAATGGTTCTGGTGGTGAAGAGGATTCTCCAACTTCCACTGCTGCTAAGGGCTCTTCTTGGAACTGAACACTCCTTTCAATGAAGGCTTTGTTTGTGCTCAAATTGATCATATTTCACCCTTTTGAATCTTAAAAGTACCCAACCAATAGAAACTCTTGGCTTTGGGGCTGCAAATCCTTTCTCTTTTCTGTTGGAATTCTAGCCCAAGCCCTTGAGCCAAAAATCCTGAAATGGGTCACATCTGGCTTGTGCCCACTCCATGATTCAAAAGGAGTCATACCATCAAGCTATTTATGAGGCACCATATTCTAGATATAAGCTGAACAGTTTATACTTCAGCCCAAAACTTTGGTGGAAAATTCTTAGCCTCCATCATGCAGGTTGCCATCTCTTTTAGTGATCTGTTCTTCCTCTTAGCAATGCCATTTTGTTGTGGTGTGTAAGGGATAGAATGCTGCATATGAATACCTGCATCTGAACAATATTGAATGAATAATTGACATACTCACCACCAATGTCATATCTGAGGACTTTGATTTTCCTCCCAGACTGGTTTTCAACCAAAGCCTTGAAGACTTTGAAGAGGCCAAAAACTTCAGACTTGTGTTTCAGGGAGTAAACCCAGCAGTACCTAGAAAATTCATTTATGAATGTCAATGCATATTTGGTATGACTCATTGAAATATGAGGAAATGGGCCAGCAACATCGCTATGGATCAACTCAAGAGGTGCAGAGGTTCTCTCATGACTAGCTTTCTCAAATTTATGCTCTGAGTGTTTTCCTAAGATGCAACCTTGACAGACTCCTTTGGAAAACTTAATCTTTGGTAACCCTATGACGATTTCTTTTTCACTAAGATCAGAAAGATATTTATAGTTAATATGGCCAAATATTTCATGCCAAAGCTTGCTTTCCTCATTATCATGAATTAGAAGAGCAGAGGGGTTTGATTAGGGTAGGAAGTGTGAGAACATGTATACCTTCGAAGTTTGATTTGCAACTCCTTTTACAATGAATTTACCACTTGAGATCTCTGTGATCTCAACTTCATCAAGGGAGAATATGACCTTATTTGGAGACGCTATGTGGGTCATATGATACACTGATAAGAGGTTAGAGGCAAGACCTAGAACATACAATACATTGCTGAACTTACCATGGTCAAGATCAATCCTCCCTTTGCCCAAACTTTCAGTGAGAGAGTCATCTCCCAATACTATTGGTGGACCTTTCGACATGTCAAGTGAGGTGAATGCTTCCTTGGTCAGAACCATATGCTTGAAGCTCTAGAATCAATGATGAAACTAGGTGAGCTTGATGTGATAGCAACCAATGCATGAAATCTCTCTCTGTCTTCTGAATTTGATCCTCCTTCCCTCTTGTTGGAGTAGGGTCCTGCAGCTACATGAGAAGCTACTATTTTGGCGGATAGACAGTTTTCGAGAAGATATAAGAGATAACGTAAATATATGACGTTGTAGCATGTTTATAGCTATAGATCAGAGCCAGAAACTTTGACTATCGGGACAAAGAAGTCAAAGAAGAAGACAGTAACTGAGCGGCCAAGAAGAGACAGCTCACCCACTGCATTCAAGGAAATGGTGAAAGACAGGAGGGCTCAAATACCCTCATAAAGGAAAAAGGGGAAACAAGGCGAAGGTATTGAAGACGAAGGACAAAAAAGGAAGCGATGCCCAGTACCCATGATCAGCGCCGGGAAGCATGGAAGACTGCAGAGAGCTGTGGTGTGACGGAAAGTGGCAGTTCAAGTACAGATAGACCGACTGTCACAGTTAGGGTTTTTGGGTTACTATTGGGATAGGCCCATAGTGTTGTAATGGCAAGACCTTCGGGCCACCTATAAAGGGATGTATTTTGTATTGTAAAAGGTTAGCCATTGATTCATTTAGCTAGTTAGACAATTAGAGAGTCAGTTGATCTGTTAGCTCATAGACACTCGTGCTCTGGTTCTGTATTCAGTCTGTAGTATCTTACTATAACCAGCAGCTAGATCGTAGAAGTATGTATGTAACAATCCGCAGGGATTGATAGAGAGAGAGAGAGAGAAAGAGAGAATATTGTAAGAAGGCAATATAGAGAAAGAAATAGATCTAGGAGAGAAGGGCTCCCAGCAGTGAGTGTGGAGTTACCCAGAAGATCTCTAACTGCACAGTAGGTTGCAGCAAAACTATGTACTCTCTCAAGACATAATAAACATAGTTCTGTGGACGTAGCTTCTACCCTGGAAGTGAACCATGTAAAACCAGTGTGTTATGTGATTATTTCATGTGATTGCGCTTTACTTAGTTGATATCTGTTATCTGTTACATGAATGTTGTATCTCAGTTAGTAAATGTCTGTATGTCCTCATTCATTTACAACATTATTGAAGGTTAAAGGTAGATTTAGATGCACCGAGCATCTGCATATGAGTTTATCAGTGCTTGTTTTATATAGTAATAATTCATTCTGTTAAAGTGTTTTCAGTATACTTATTCGGCCAGTTAAGTATAGTTGAGGTAGAAAGTGTTGAACTGTGGAAGTTCAAGTCAGAGTGTTTACTATCTTGTTGAAAGTTAGCCAAGTCATTCCACCCAGTGAGATAGCCTGTGGACCGTGAGGGTCGCAGTGGGTCGTACTATAGAAGATATTGCATTGACAGTAGGCGATATCACACCATCAGAGGAGCTGCAGTGTGAGATATCGCCGAGCAGGGGTTAAGCAGAAGGGAGAGTTGCGCATCATCCGAGTCACTGCGATGCGATAGGAATCCTTCCCCTGATGGATCCCGCGAGTAAGAGAGAATCGCGTGTCGTAGAAAGATCTCGCTGGCTAAGAGAAACCGCGAGATCCTAGGATGCTACAGAACCTGGTTGAAGACACCTAAGTCTTCAACCAACCCATAAGATCACTTCGGGTGAGACTTCAGGCTGTTTTGTGGTCTGTCACCGAAAGGGACAGTGAGCTAGGGGTATTGTTGGTATATGTATAATAGTAAACCTGGGTCTGCCCAGATAGCCAACACCTCTTCTTTGAGATATCAGGAAGGGAGATGCCATTCTTCTCCAGGATTTGGGTCAGTATTTCAATTTGCTTCTTCATGTAGGATATTTCAGGATGATTTCCCTTACTGCGGTATGCACACTTGCTCATTTCTCCTTTGTTCTTCTTCTTCTAAAAGTTCTTCTTGGAGCCTTGGGGCTCCTTTGGAGACTTATTCTTGTCTCTCTTTTGCTCAGGTGGCTTCTTATATTTCTTCTTACCTTTTGAATCCACTCTCAAATCTCCATCAACCAGAGCTTGGTCTTTGGAAGGTTTGATGATGCCCATCATCACTAATTTATCTTATTCTTGTGTGAGAGATTCCATGAAATATGCAAGGCTAGGCATTTTCCAGGCTTGAGCTGTCAACTTTGTGGCATGGAAGGTCAAGATAAACACTGAATAGTTAGGGCCAAGCTTCGAGAGTATGGCCAAAATGAGTTTCTCCTCCTTCTTTTTGATTCCACATTGTTTAGCTGCAAAACAAGGGATTTGAACTTGGAAAAGCAGAGTTGCAGGAATTCGAAGCTGTTGGGACTCATGGAGATCAATCCATTTTCAATTTGATGTCCCCTAATCTCATTTGTATTACCAAAAAGATAAACAAGCTTCTCCCATACTTCATTTTTGATGCTAATCCATCAAGATGGAAAAGGAGGTCTCTGGATATGCTCAGACATAGGAGACCATAGGATTCACCCCTCTTGTTGTGCCATTTAATTTTCTCTGCAGCTGCATTGGGCTCTGATTCTATTTACATAGTCACTCTATAGATTCCTTTCGCTCTCAATAGTATCTCCATCTCTTATTTCCATTCAAAGAAGTTAAATGGAGTCAAGATGATCTTCTGAGATTGATCCATAGCTTAGAAATTGTCCCTTCAGTCAGTAGAATGCTCCCAGTCAATGATGTTGAATCTGCAATAACAAATTGGAAGGAGAGAAATTGATCTACAAAGGCTCTGATACGATGTGAAAATTGAACCTAGGTGTTAGAACAATTACACTCATAGAAATTGCCAATTACACATGCAAATTACACACAAAGGAGACTGAATATGGAGCAGAAACACTATTCTATATTTAATAAGTGTAAAATAGCCAACCCTGTGAAGTCATAGGCTTCTACAATAAATAATTACATGAGATATTTGAATGCATTGGGATGCCATTCGAATTTGGTCAAAAGCAGGCTTACTAAATCTAAGCAAATCCCCCATAGGTGCATAAAGTAGTTTCCAAATCTGTCTAGGAGCTCACGAATTGGAAAAATAAATTAGGAAAGATAATAGATGATGGAAGGACAACTCATACATTCTTTTCTTAGGAGAAAAGAGTGGAGGATAATGCAGACAAAAAACAAGTTAACTTCACCTAGTCAAACTTTCCCAATTGCCTTAAAACTCAGCAAAAGCTGGCAATAAAGCAGAAAAAGCAGACATGTGCTAGGAAGGCTAGGAATAAAGCATAATTGATTCCAAGTGGTTTCCCAAGCACTCCATGACTCAATTTTAGCAACTAGGCAACTTGCATAAGGTGGAATATGGAAACTAGGCAAATAAGACAAAAATGGATTAAATAATGTCTAAGGTAGCTAACTATGGCTTGATTATTCTAATAGAAAGAAGGTGGTCATGCACTTGGTGATGATAAGTGACTTAAGAAGCTTATCATCCTTTTACTGCCTTCTTCCTCCTACGAGGAGGGTTTTTCCGTAAGTCGTGCAGCCAGGTGTGCGTTTGACCTTCTCCTTGCCCATGACCAAGCAGCCAAGTGGAGATCCTAGGGGTGATGCTAAAGGCTCCAGACCCACCTGGTCCCTGTATGAGAATTAGCTCCAATAGTTATGCCACCAATATGAGCTGGGACTTCAGAGGTCATGACTACAACTGGGAGTGTTGGAGGGATGTCACTGGAATGCCAAAACCCATGCACTGCACATCCAGAGGTGTGGTTGTGTAGAAGTGGGTGAACCTCCCTTGGTGTTTAACATCTGTGCCCTGGTGGTTGGTGATTTTATGGTATGGATAACCAAAACAAATATCTATGTTTTCCTACCAAGATTACCCCCTGTCAACCTAACTTCTTGAACCACACAGCCATGGTTGTCTGTGAAGGAACTCGACACTTCTTGGCATTCAACTCTATACTTCTTATCATCTACACATTTCCACGTCTCAAGAGCTCTCCAAGAGATAGAATTATATAGGGTGATCCGACATGGCCCAGAAAGAGCTATACCTTTAAAATATCGGTCCTTGTGATGGCCTGCAAGAGTGATGCCAGGATGGAGATCAGTCCTTCTCATGCGCAATCATATTATTTTATATGGGAAAGGTTCCAAATAGTTTCCGTGTGGTTTCCAGGCTGGTTTCAAGGGCTATGGATTTGACCTTTCATGCCCTTTCAATCACCGTGACAGTGGCATCGAGATGTTTTAGTTCATCGCCTCCCTCGGCCACGTGTAAATGCCAAGTCTATCGCCTCAACAAATCAAACCTCTACCTTTCTCATGGCTCCTTTAGCGGTGAGACACGTGCCACACTTATGAATCGAGGAAATTAGCGTCGCTGGACAAGACTTCCACCTTAGGCGGATCTTGAATGACGTCAGAGAAATTGGCCAATTTGAAAAGACATAGATTACACATGCAAACGTCTCCTCCACTGTCATCTCTACACTGTATTTGAAATCACGTACCCTGGGACCCATCTCAACCATCTGATCTGAGGAATCTTTCATGTCCACCGTCCATGTTCCATACCTTCTGCCACCAACTTTTATCCTTTGAACACTACGGGAAGTTATGGATCGTGACATGTTCTTGACTATCGTTCGTGACCAATCCTTCACACAGTCGTAGATCTGAGTGAGTTCCACTATCTTTCACAATCAGAAGCTTTGGTATTCATCCGTGCTAGTCTACACTATGAAACAAACTGTGGTCGTAGATTTCTCTCCTTTCTTATCGCGGCCGTTGATCTTTGCGAATGCTACCCCTCCTTTGCGATTTGAAATCGTGGCTTTTATTCGTGCATGTATGGCTTGCAAAATTGATTGAGGCCATAGATCTGACTCAGATCTCATCTTGACTGTAGAATGTTTCTGACTTTTATCCCACTTCACAATGCAAAAATGTAGCTTTGGTTGAGCATGTTCGCTTGTGCAAAATGGTGTGGAGCCATTGATCCACCTCTGATCAATTTCAGCCTTTGATTTCGAGCCTCTCTCAATTCCTTCAACACACCTTCCATTTTCTTCTTTGCCTTGCACTTATGATAACCCGAAGGGGAATTCACATGAAGCTTGAGGGAATGGGACACTCATCGAATTCCTATCAGGCTCTTAAATCAACTATTAAAAATGGAGTGTTAACAACTGGCTCCACAAGGGATGCTATCCTCCCAGTGAGGCAGCAAAGAACCCCCGTAGACCAAGTGCTGAACCATTGGGCTACCTTCAATCTTCCTTTGACATCTCCATTCCACTCTGAGTTACTGCTTCATCGAATTCATGCCACTCTTGCAAATCATGCTAGTGACTGTAAACCTATGCTGGTAACTGAAAAATGAAAACAAACTAAAACAGTAATGAAGGAAATGCTCGATAACATCCGAGCTTATTTTTTTTCCTACCTACTCTACCTAACTTTGTGTACAAATCTTATTAAGTGAAATCAGACTTCCAATGAAGCTAATCAAGAAACTTGCCTAATGTTTTTGTTCTTTCATCGTGCTTGATGGACAGAAATGAAATAGATAATGGCAAAAGGAAATGATAAACAAACTGATCTTCAAAGCAGGGACGCAACCAATCACTGCCTTCGCCCAAACCCTCCATGTATTTGGCCACGGGGTCATAGAAATTACGGCAACCTCCAGTATGCTCTGTCACCTGCTCACAGGAAAGTTGTCCGTAGCTTCCTTCTTCTAGAGATTCATCAGGCTGACACTTGGAAGATTGCAGAAAAGGATCCGCATAATATTTTTTCAATGGAACATCCCACTTTCCACTTGAAATTTCTGTAACAGGAGCTTGATGTGCTTCAAGAGGGAAGTCCCCCGATTCTCCAGTGGAACCGAGTAGGCATATTCCTCCTATGTGAGGTGGTGCTACTGAAGGTGGAATATCAGAAAACGTGTTTATTTGGAGGATGCTACATCCGTCTTCATAGCTTGTCCCTTCACTACATATTCCCAATGTCAAAACCCCAAAATTTCATAAAAAATTAAAATTTTAAGATAACATAAAATGTCGGAATATGTAGTTTACCAACTGCTAGTGGTTAGTGGAAAATGAAACAGTCTAATGTTTAGTATCAATCATTTTCATATTGTGTTAACTAATAAAGCTTTTATTTTTGCAATGTACATAAGATTGACTTGCATATAGTTTTCTTTCAGTTTTACTAATAAGTTTACCTTTTGGCAAGTAGGTGAAATCTATCTTTGAAAACTTGGGCTTACTTAGAATTTATGCTAACGCAGATGGACTGTTGGTTCTCGGGTTTAGAAGGTAACGATCGATCAAGTAGAAGTTAAAATAATAAGTATCAAGAAGTATATCTATTGCATGTTAAACTACTAGTAAATAAACTGATTATTTACAAGCAAGCTCTTATGAGGTAAAGTAATTTGTCTTCTATAGCTTTTATTTCTAAGACAATATTCACATTTAGATATAAGATCGTTATCTTTATCATACCTAGTGGAACAAAGATACTTACTGTGAGCTTAGTGCTCATGTTCTTCGTAATACATTTATTTCTATTTTAACATGCTTAAATATCTAATGTTGTGTTCAATTGTGCTGTCTCTTATTCAAGAAAGTGTTCCTATCAATCTCGATAGTAACTATTTCCAATAGAGTACAAGTTTCTGTTTTGACTTTTTTTACTAGCCTTAGAAGTTATTGACCTACTGTTTTTATGTAAGCAAGTTAAGCATCAAGTTAAAGACTTCAGTACTTAAACTAATGCCCCGCTACTTGAATTTTTGTAACTATATACAATATCCTTTATTTCGCAATGTTCCAATATAACTGTTACTTGTAGCCTATACAAATCTTCTACTTGGAAGTGTCCATGACATTATAAAATCAGTTCTTGAAGTCTGACACACCGTCTTAAGATGGAATATTGTTTACCATCATTTCCATAAGTCTATTCCAAAGGTCAATCTATTATCACAGTTATTCTATAATTATAAACCTTGAGCATAGTTTACTTTGTTGTAAATTTTACTATTAACAAGTTGTCTCACTTATAATAGTTGTAGTTTATCATAACTATTTAGGTAGATTTTTTTTACTTAGAACTTCAAATCTAAGGTCTACACTAAATGAAACCAATATGACAAAGATTCACATACTATGCTAAGAACAAGCAACCATAAACAATCATAGCTATCTTTGCCAATAATGATAGGATCTTTTATTATCATTATTGACAAGTTGAGTATACAACTATTATTTGTAAAGGATTCCATCAAGGTTGAGACTTGTGATTGTTTACTTGTCATAGTTAAAATACCCTTACTCTTATAGTCGAACTCCATAAAGTATAACTAACCCTAAACTATAGGTTTCAAATAATATAGTTTGAACTTCAATATAAAAAATGTAATGATTTTAACGTTATTTTGCAAAGTATACACACCAAAAGTTATTTGAAAATAATTTGTTGTAAAGTAGACTTTGGGATTGTTCTGATGGAATGGTTGATAAACCATACTCTATGGTCAACATTATATATCATTAATATCAATTATTACCAGTCTTGATGTCTCCGATTATCATGATATAGTTGTAATTAGTGCATATACGCAACTATATGTCATAGTCATTGCATAGTTGTTTATATATCAATGTAGTAATAAATTGATTATTTAACACATAGATGGACTATAGTCCAAACCCATGCGTGGTGGAAAAATTTGGAGGCACTTGGACTTCTCTTGTCCATGCATTGGTGACTTTTAAAGGCTATAAACCCTATTCTTTTACCATTTATCTCCATGGGTTTCACTGGTATGTGGCTGCTCTGTGAAATTTTTCCTTGGCAGCCATGAGTGGCTTCTTCACTGCTTGCTTGCTTCGTGGCTTGTGTTTGTTCTTGCTATAGTTTCCTTCCCTAGTATTAGCTTGTACATTGTCGTAGTTGTGCACCTTATTGTGCGAGGTGTTATTGTTTTTTGTGTTTTGGTTCTTGGCATGTCCAAGGTTCCAAGGTTTCAGTCTCGTTTCTCTTGCAACTCGTCACGACCTGTGAAGTTAAGCTTGATAACTTCATCTCCACTCCAGGTCGGCGTAGATATTGATTTACCCCTCTATGTAAACTATCTGAAGCTGGTGACTGTTACCTCGTTGCTTGAATTCTCTCCTTTTGGCAGGTAAATACAAACTTGACTTCTTTAATTTGAAAACTCTTTGTTAAGATAAAAATACAGTTAGGGTTTTTAATTTTTTAAGGCTGAGCTATATGCTAATGCCCAGTGATATATTTGTTACAGGAACTCTTACAACTCCAAGATTGAATGCAATGACAACAAAGGCCGGCTTCGGTGGACTTGTGGTACAACCGGTAAGCTCTGTTTTTCGAACTGGGTTTTACCCTACTTGCAATGAGGGTTGTGAAGGAGAAAGTACAGTGTTCGGAAGCCTGTTCGGTTTCTTGTTAGTAAAGATGATTTTAATGTAGTTTGCTTTCCAATTTTAAGTGCAAACCCTTACTATTGTATTGGGTAAAACTATCCTTCGCGCCGTGACATGTAATTAGTTTTTAAGTTTGGGATTCAGCCGTATGGCTTGACAATGGATTACAGTTGGTTTTATAATTAAAGACTTTAATATATTTGAACTCTGTCTTGTCTTGCTACGATTTTATTAACCTGTAAACAATGATACTATTAAATAGGGTTTTGCTTCCTTTTTATATTGACAGTGAAGAGATTTACTGTTCATGCTATGATTATAATATAGTAAATAATATTAAGATAAAGACTGTGGAACAGTTGAAATGTAAATTTCTAAATTTAATTCTTATTAGTGAGAATAAATTAGTTAGGGTTTACAAGAAATGAAAAATCCTTGTATAAATGTATTCTTAAATTAATTATCATTTTGAGCACTGCTTCCTGTTTGCATCTATTTCACCATTACAGTTGTTTTGGGTATTTATTAACCTGCTTATGTAATATTTAAAATAAATGAGTTTATAAATGTATTATAAAGTCTTAGAGATAAGACTGTAATTAGTCTAATGCATAGATTAAAGTCTTTTTGTATACTTTATTTACACAGTTATTAATTTATATAGTTAAAACTTATATAAATTGATTTATAAAAGATAAATGAAAAGCTAGGGTTTCGACCCTCAAGTTTGTCTTGCTCAAATTATAAGCCTATTTATTATATTATAAAATAGTTTCCAAATAGGAAGTTCTTAGTTTTACTTTTATTTAATGCTTACATCTATACTTGTTTTAAATTACTATTCTGTAAAATATAATTATTTAGAACTCTGTAAAGAAAAATAGAACATTAACTCTATAACTCTGTTTGCTTTTCATAAATAAGGGTTTATATACATAACCCTAATCTTGTTTCTATTAAGTAATAATTTAAAATTTATTAAATAGTTTATAATATTTATTTTATGGTTAATAAATGGTTTAAATACTTAAATGTTACCTTCAAATAAATTTTTGTTTGTATCAGTATACTAATACTTTAACTCTAGTGCAGTTTCACTGTTTCTTTTCTGCATTTTTTTATTTAGTTATACTTAAGTAAAAGCAGTAAACACAATTATATCACAACACTTTTTTGCTTCGATAATATTTTAAACATTGAAATAGTTTACTCTACTATTTACATATGCACAATCCTACCTACTATTTTCATTCTGTTATCTACTTAAAGGATTATGTCTGTGCTAGAGTACGACCTGGTTTCTAGGTGTGGAAACACACAATCTAGAAATTATTTTCATTCTATTTCATTATTTCTGGTTTCTTTTCTATAACAATCTAATAAGAATATTAAATATAACATTTCACAAACTATGAAATTTTAACATTCATTTAACAGATAAACTAAGATTATTTAACTAAAAACAGTAAACTCAAATAGCATAGAACCTGTTAAGGAAAGATGACAATAGCTTTAGGAGGCCGTTCCTTCCTACCAATATCCTAGAGAGTGCTCAAACAATGCTTCCTCAGGACCCCCAAGCCTGTTCCTGGTCTTCTTGGCTGAGAACCGGGTGGAGATTGCAACTAGTAGAACCCTCTGTCAACTAACTAGTTCAATACCTCGGTAAATACTCTGCTCTCAACAGTATGATCTTCAGCTTAAAAGATGCACTAGATCAATCGAAATTTATCCCCTCAAACACTTTCCAAATTTCCCTTCCATTGAATTTCTATGAAGTACATTCATTCAACCTGAATGATCACTTTCCTAGGATGAGCAGCCTTAGCTCTCTTCAATGGGAATTTTTATAAAGATTGCCTAGGTCTTTTGGGTCAGTTTTCATTAATTGAGCCACCTTCTACGATTCTAATTTCTTGGGGAATCATGACCACAAATTTATGGAAGTTTCCACCTGCAACAGTTGGAAGTGGTTTGAGGATGCTGCCACATGTCAGTTTGCTCTCCACCCAGTCTCCTCCACCAATTTGACCTGTAAACACTCTTTTAATAGATCTCCTAAGCTGTTGTCTCCTCCTTTATTTATTTATAAATAAAATATTCATAATTTACAATAAATATCCTTGACCCTACTGAGTCATCAGTTACAACTTAGCATAAAATTTAATAGATTGTCCTCAAATAATATTAAATTGTTTTTTTGCAAAATTTTGGTATGTGACATACACACCCACTTAAATTATAACATCGCCCTCGATGTTATTTATTTTTTGTTCTCAGAATTCCCCTGGAATAGAGTTGGATATGCATCCCGCATATTACTTTCCAATTCCCAGGTGGCTTCCTTTGGACTAAGGTGCTTCCATTGCACCTTCACCTGACCAATGGTGCGGTTCCAAAGTGTGATCTCCCTCTACCCGAGGATAGAGTTCGGCTCCACCAGAAATATCCTTCTGGTTCCACCTGTACATCATTCTAGGTAACAACATGAGTAGCATCCTGAACATATTTCTTTAATATAGAAATGTGAAAAACATTATGAACTCTTAAATTCGGTGCTAATGCTAATTGATAAGCTACCTATCCAATCTTAGACAGTATTTCAAATGGACCACAGTAATAAGGTGCTAGTTTTGCACAACTACCCAACCTCAGAGAACTATTTTTGGGTGTCACCTTGAGGAACACATGTTCACCTACCTGAAACTCTTTTGGAGTTATTTTAAGGTATACTTGACTTTTCTGTCGATCTTGCACAATTTTAAAATTACCTTGTACCTGCTTTACAATTTCTTCCATTTCTTTCAATAGTTCAGGACCTAATACTAATTTATCCACCGAATTACTCCAAGAGATAGGAGTGTTACACTTCCTTCCATACAAGATTTCAAAAGGACTAAATCTGGCTGATGCTTGATAATTATTATTATAAGCAAATTCCACCAGATGCAAATAATCCTCACATTTACCTGGCTGATCCTTTACATACATTCTTAGTAAATCTTCCTGTACTTGGTTTACTCTTTTAGTCTACCCATCACTTTGAGGATGGAACGAAGTACTAAAATTTAGTGTAGTGTTTAATCCTTTAAATAGAGATTTCCAAAAGTTACCTGTAAATTTAGGGTCTCTACCTGAGATTATAAATTTTGGTATCCCTTGCAGTCGGAAAATTTGCTTTAAAAAGATATCAGCTATGTTTGCAGCTTTATATGTAGTTTTAACAGGTATAAAGTGGGCATCTTTACTCAATTTGTCAACTACTACCATTATAGAATCATTTAAATTATGATTTTTAGGTAGTCCAGTATTGAAATCAAGACTAGTTATCTCCCATTTCTAGCTAGGAATGGGTAATGGCTGAAGTAATCCAGCTATGTGTTGATGTTCGGTTTTTACCAGCTAACATTCAAAACACCTAGCGATATATTCTGCTAGTTCAGTCTTCATATTTGGCCAACAATATTCTTTTATTAACATAGTTATAGTCTTTGATAACCCGGATGGCATGAATATGGAGTTTTATGAATTTCATCTAAAATTATTAACTTAACTTTAGGTACATTAGGTACATACATTTTGTCTTTATACAGTAAAAATCCTTTTTCATTCAAACTATACCTTTTACTTAAATTTTTTGTTGGATTTTCTTTCATTTTCGCTTGTAAATTTTGATAAATTTCATCTCTTTCTATCCCTGATTTAAGCTGTTCTTCCAAATCTATTGTATAAGTGTTGATAACTGCTGCAAAGTTCAACCTTCCATTTCTACTTAATGCATTAGTAACTTTATTTTCTTTCCCTTTAATGTGTTGAATTTCGAAATCATACTCACTTAGAAAAGCTAGCCACCTAGCTTGTCTAGCATTCAGATTAGGCTGATCTAATAGATATTTTAGTCCTTTATTATCGGTCATTAGAATAAATTTTCTACCAATTAGATGATGATGCCACATCTTTAGAGCATGTATAACAACAACTAATTTCATATCATAAGTTGCATAATTCTTTTCATGCATTTTTAATTTCCTATACTCATAGGCAATAACATACCCTTCCTGAGTCAATACTCCACCTAAAACATCATTGTAGGCATCAGTATAGACTACAAAATCCTTATTTGGATCAGCTATTCTTAAAATAGGTCCGTTGGTTAATAAAGTTTTTAACTTTTTAAAACTATCCTGGCATTTTTGGTTCCAATCAAATTTCTTTCCTTTCTTTTGTAAAAAAGTTATCAGATTTATGATTCTCGAAAAACCTCCCATGAACCTCCGGTAATAACTGGTAATTCCCATGAAGGATCGAACATTAGTTATATCTTTAGGAACCAGCCATTCTTCAATCACCTTTATCTTTTTGGGATCCACTGAAATTCCTTCCTTAGTCACCACATGACCTAAGTACTGGATTTTATCCTTAAAGAAATCGCATTTACTAAACTTTGCAAAGAGTTGGTGATTTCGTAACTCTTGCAAAACAATTTTTAAATGTTCCTTATGTTCTTCTTTAGATTTTGAATAGATTAATATGTCATTGATGAACACGACTACAAACTTGTCCAGATATTTATGCATAACGTTGTTCATCAAACACATAAAAATAGATGGGGCATTAGTAAGCCCGAATGGGATGACGCCAAACTCGTAATGGCCATATCGAGTCCTAAAAGCTATTTTAAAGATGTCTTCATCTTTAATTCTGACTTGGTGATATCAAGACCTTAAACCAATTTTTGAAAACATCGTAGCTCCTCGTAGTTAATCAAATAGATCATCTATGTGAGGCAAAGGGTATCTATTTTTAATAGTCATCTTATTCAACTGACAGTAATCTATTCAAAGTTGCATAGTTCCGTTCTTTTTCTTAACAAAGATGACAGGTGCCCCCAGGGGGACACACTGGGTCGAATATACTTCTTGTCAATTAGTTCTTTTAATTGTGATTTAAGTTAATTAATTTCAAGTATGTTCATCTGATAAGGGGCCTTTGAGCTGAGTACTGCACCTAGTACTAGCTCAATAGTAAAGTCTAGTTTCCTTTTCGGAGGTAGTCTTGGAATCTCTTCTGGAAATACATCTGCATACTATTTTAAAACTGGTATATCCTCCAATTTTAATTTATCTGCCCTATTTATATTTTCCTCATTAATTACTGTTACTGCATAAGCCTTACAGCCTTTCCAAACAACTCTCTTAAGCTGTAGAGTAGAAATCTTCCTTATGGTTATTTTTATAGGGATTCCCTTTACACTTATTAATTTTCCACCATTATTTATACATGTAAAGGTTTTATCATAACAGTTTAAGATCACCCAATGCTGCTCTAACCAATCCATACCAATTAGTATGTCATAAGAACCAAGAGGTAGTACATTAAGCTTTACAAAAGTTTCAAATTGATCCATAACTACTGCACATTTCTTTACAAAACAAGTTACCTTCCTTTTTGCACCAGTGGCTAACTGAACCAACCAAGAACTTCCAAAATTTTCAACATGTAGCTTACATGTTTCTACCAATTTAGGTGAAATATAACTTAGACTAGCTCCTGGACCAATTAAATAGCTATAGGGTTTTGGTTTATCTTACCTTCCACTTCCACCATGGAATTTTGATAGTCTTCCTATCGATTATCCAAGGCTGCATCGATCCTAGGCATTGTCCTCGATAAGTCTCCAATAGTCATCTCCTCCTATATTGTATGGATATTACGGACAATCTTTTTTCGATTAGGACAGATTGAGCCATAATGTGGGCCATTAAACTCCCAACACTTTATGGGTTCTTTGTGTTCAAAGTTCTTTGTGTAATTACCATGATTATTAGCATACTCTTTACCCTTTGGATTATTCTGATTGTTTGGTGAATTATTCTTATTCCCTTGGAAGTTCTTGTTAGGAAAGTTTCTGGCCTTATTATTTTTAGAATTCTGATTGGGCACAAATTCTTTCTTCTTTTGATCATAATTATTATTATTCTTTTTGGCCTTCCAATTGGCCATACTCTCCTTCTTCCTATTCTGTTCATAACAGAAATTACCTTTCCTCATAGCTTCTTCCAGAGTTTTTGGATTGTCATACTCAATCCTATCCTTTATGTGATAAGGTAAGCAACTAAGGAACCACTATACCTTCGGTTTTTCATCTACAAGGTATGGCACATACCTAAGAAGACTTAAAAACTTGTTGTTCAAATCTTTCATAGTCATTGTTCCTAGTTTAAGCTCATACAACTCTTTTTCTCTCTCTTCATAGTATTGTTTAGACAAGAATTTTTTTTTAAAGTACTTCTTGAAGGTAGTCCAATTTACATTCTTTTCTCTTATTCCTTTCACTCTCTTTAAATCTTGCCACCATATATCACCTTTCCTTGAGAGATTATAGATAGCCATTCTAGCCTCTAATTGGTTAGAATAGTTATAAATCTGGAAGTACTTCTTCATCCCAGATAACCAGGATTTTGTTTCCCCCCCCCTTCTCAGTTTCTTCATTAAAATTTGGCGGTTTAATCTTTTTAAACTCCCCAGAAATTTCCTCATAAGGTTTATATTTTCTCCTTTTAGTATAATGGTTGTCATCACTACTATCAGTAGTGGAATGAAAATTACATTGATCACCAAATACCTCTGAAGACGAGCTGCTTTCATTTTTAGTCTATTTAATATTTTTATATTTCTGTTAGTGACTTATATCTTCTGAATCATCTCTTTTACCCCTTCCCTCAGTTTGAAATCTTTCTGTTAGGATCTGATTCAGCTCCTCCTGAGCTCTCAAAATCCTTTCATTTTCTTTTTTAACAGATTTCATTTAAGATTTTAAGTCTTTTACTGTTTGTAAAAGTTCTAAGGAATTAGTAGTTATTTCTTCTTGTATAGGGTCCCTTTGTAAGTTTTCTTGTTCAGTAATGGGAGATTCCTCTTCCGCATATTCATCTAGTCTTTCCATACGTGTTCTTAAACTCAGAAACAAATTTCTTTGTTGAATAACATTAAAAGAAAACAACATGAGCAAAATAATTTAATACACTATTTCATATAAGCAAGTTGAGCTTCATCAAGGCCCAGTGTTTGAACCTTGTGCTCTGATACCACATGTCAAAACCCCAAAATTTCATAAAAATTAAAATTTTTTAAGATAACATAAAATGTCTGAATATGTAGTTTACCAACTGCTAGTGATTAGCGGAAAATGAAACAGTCTAACGTTTATTATTGATCATTTTCATATGGTGTTAACTAATATAGCTTTTATTTTCATAATCTACATAAGATTGACTTGCATACACTTTTCTTTCAGTTTTACTAATAAGTTTACCTTTTGGCAAGTAAGTGAAATCTATCTTTGAAAACTTGGGCTTACCTAACATTTTTGCTAACGCAGATGGACTACCGGTTCTTACAGGTTTAGCAGGTAATGATCGATCAAGTAGAAGTTAAAATCATAAGTAGCAGGAAGTATATATGTTGCATGTTAAACTACTAGTAAATAAATTGATTATTTACAAGCAAGCTCTTATGAGGTAAAGTAATTTGTCTTCTATAGCTTTTATTTCTAAGACGGTATTCACATTTACATATAAGATCATTATCTTTATCATACCTAGTGGAACAAAGATACTTACTTTGAGCTTAGCACTCATGTTCTTCGTAATACATTTATTTCTATTTTAACATGCTTAAATCTCTAATGTTGTGTTCAATTGTGTTGTCTCTTATTCAATCTCGATAGTAACGATTTCAAATAGAGTACAAGTTTCTGTTTTGAATTTTTTTACTAGCCTTCGAAGTTATTAACCTACTTTTTGTATGTAAGTAAGTTAAGCATCAAGTTAAATACTTTAGTACTTAAACTAATTCCCTTCTACTTGAATTTTTGTAACTATATACAATATCCTTTATTTCGTAATGTTCCAATATAACTGTTACTTACAGCCTATAGAAATCTTCTACTTGGAAGTGTCCATGACATTATAAAATCAGTTCTTGAAGTCTAACACATAATCTTAATATGGAATATTGTTTACCATCATTTCCATAAGTCTAATCCAAAGGTAAATCTATTATCATAGTTATTCTATAATTATAAACCTTGAGCATAGTTTACTTCGTTGTAAATTTTACTATTAACAAGTTGTCTCACTTATAATAGTTGTAGTTTATCATAACTATTTAGGTAGATTTTGTTTTACTTAGAACTTCAAATCTGAGGTATACACTAAATGAAACCAATATGACCAAGATTCACATACTATGCTAAGAACAAGCAACCATAAACAATCACAACTATCTTTGCCAATAATGATAGGATCTTTTATTATCATTATTGACCAGTTGAGTATACAACTATTATTTGCGAAGGCTTACATCAAGGTTGAGACTTTTTCTTGTTTACTTGTCATAGTTAAAATACCTTTACTCTTACTCTTATAATCGAGCTCCATAAATTATAACTAAACCTAAACTATAGGTTTCAAATAATACAGTTTGAACCTCAATATATAAAATTTAATGATTTTAATGTTATTTGCAAAGTATATACACCAAAAGTTATTTGCAAATACTTCATTGTAAGGTCGACATTGGGATTGTTCCGATGGAAAGGCCAATAAACCATACTCTATGGTCAATGTTATATATCATTACTATCAATCATTACTAGTCTTAATGTCTCCGATTATCATGATATAGTTGTAATTAGTGCATATACATAACTATATGTCATAGTTGTTGCATAGTTGTTTATATATCAATGCAGTATCACACTGATTATTTAACACTTAAATGGACTATAGTCCAAACACATGCGTGGTGGAAAAATTTGGAGGCACATGGACTTCTCTTGTCCATGCATTGGTGACTTTTAAAGGCTAGAAACCCTATTCTTTTACCATTTATCTCCGTGGGTTTCACTGATATGTGGCTACTCTGTGAAATTTTTTCTTGGCATCCATGAGTGGCTTCTCCACTGCTTTCTTGCTTTGTGGCTTGTGTTTGTTCTTGCTGTAGTTGCCTTGCCCAGTCTTAGCTTGTACATTGTTGTAGTTGTGCACCTTATTGTGCGAGTAGTTACTGTTTGTTGTGTTTTGGCTCTCAATCAGTCCAAGGTTTCAGTCCTGTTTCTCTTGCAGCTCGTCATGGCCTGTGAAGTTAAGCTTGATAAATTCATATCCACTCAAGGTCAGCGTAGAGATTGATTTACCCCTCTATGTAAACTTGCTGAAGCTGGTGACATTTACCTCGTTGCTCGAATTCTCTCCTTTTGGCAGGTAAAGACAAACTCGACTTCTTTAATTTGAAAACTCTTTGTTAAGATAAAAATACAGTTAGGGTTTTAAAGTTTTTAAGGCTAAGCTATGTTATAACGCCCGGTGATATATTTGTTACAGAAACTCTTATCAAATCCAAGCTTTAGTGGAATGACAACAAAGGGTGGCTTTGGTGGACTTGCGGTACAACATGTAAGCCCTATTTTTGAACTGGGTTTTACCCTACTTGTAATGAGGGTTGTGAAGGAGAAAGTGCAGTGTTTGGAAGCCTATTCGGTTTCTCGTTAGTTAAGATATTTTAATGTAGTTTTATTTCCAATTTGAAGTGCAAACCATTACTGATGTATTGGGTAAAACCGACCTTCGAGCCGTGACATGTAACTATTTTTTAAGTTTGGGATTCAGCCTTATGACTTGACAATGGATTATAGTTGGTTTTATAATTAAATTCTTTAATATATTTGAACTATGTCTTGTCTTGTTATGATTTTATTAAACTTTAAACAATGATACTGTTAAATAGGTTTTTACTTCCTTTTTATACTCGCGGTGAAGAGATTTACTGTTTATGCTATGATTATAATATAGTAGATAATATTAAGATAAAGACTGTGGAATAGCCGAAATGTAAATTTCTAAATTTAACTCTTATGAGTCAAAATAAATTAGCTAGGGTTTACAAGAAATGAAAAATACTTGTATAAATGTATTCTTAAATTATTTATCATTTTGAGCACTATTTCCTGTTTGCATCTATTTCACCATTATAGTTGTTTTGGGTATTTATTAACCTGCTTATGTAATATTTAAAATAAATGAGTTTATAAATGTATTATAAAGTCTTAGAGATGAGACTGTAATTAGTGTAATGCATAGCTTAAAGTCTTTTTGTATACTTTATTTACATAGTTATCAATTTATATAGTTAAAACTTATATAAATTGATTTATAAAAGATAAATGAAAAGCTAGGGTTTTGATCCTCAGGTTTGTCCTGGTCAAATTATAAGCATGTTTATTAAATTATAAAATAGTTTCCAAATAGGAAGTTCTTAGTTTTACTTTTATTTAATGCTTACATCTATACTTGTTTTAAATTACTATTCTATAAAATATAGTTATTCAGAACTCTGTAAAGAAAAATAGAACATTGACTCTGTAACTCTATTTGCTTTTCATAAATAAGGGTTTATATACATAACCCTAATCTAGTTTGTATTAAGTAATAATTTAAAATTTATTAAATAGCTTATAAGATATATTGTATGGTTAATAACTGGTCTAAATACTTAACTGTTACCTTCATATAAACTTTTGTTTGTATCAGTATACTAATACTTTAACTTTAGTGTAGTTTCACTGTTTCTTTTCTGCATTTTTTTTATTTAGTTATACTTAAGTAAAAACAATAAACACAATTATATCACAACACTGTTTTTCTTCCATAATATTTTAAACATTGAAATAATTTACTCTGCTATT
The DNA here is from genome assembly GCA_001517045.1 of Pseudotsuga menziesii. NCBI lineage: Eukaryota > Viridiplantae > Streptophyta > Pinopsida > Pinales > Pinaceae > Pseudotsuga > Pseudotsuga menziesii. Next base: position 458,746 of record LPNX010013232.1, on the reverse strand, counting down.
TACATATACACAATCCTACCTACTATTTTCATTCTCTTATCTACTTAAAGCATTCTCTTTGTGCTAGAGTACGACCTAGTTTCTAGGTGTGGAAAAACACAGTCTAGAAATTATTTTCATTCTATTTCATTATTTCTAGTTTCTTTTCTATAACAATCTAATAAGAATATTAAATATAACATTTCACAAACTATGAAAGTTTAACATTCATTTAACAGATAAACCAAGATTATTTTACTAAAACCAGTAAACTCAAATAACATAGAACCTGTTGAGGATAGACGACAACAACTTTAGGAGGCCATTCCTCCCAACCAATCTCCTGAAGAGTTCTCAAACAACACTTCCTTAGGACCCCCGAGCCTTTTTTTGGTCTTCTTGGCTAAGAACTGGGTGGAGATTGCAACCAGTAGAACCCTCTGTCAACTAACTAGTTCAATACCTCAGTAAATACTCTGCTCTCAGCAGTATTATCTTCACCTTAAAAGCTGCACTAGATCAATCAAAAGTTATCCCCTCAAACACTTTCCAAATTTCCCTTCTATTGGATTTATTTGAAGTACATTCATTCAACCTTAATGATCACTTTCCTAGAATGAGCAGCCTCAGCTCTCTTCAATGGGAATTTTTATAAAGATTACCTAGGTCTTTTGGGTCAGTTTTCATTAATTGAGCCACTTGCTCTAATTCCAATTTCTTGGGGAATCATGCCGACAAATGTAGGGAAGTTTCCATCTACAACAGCTGGAAGTGGTTTGAGGATGTTGCCACATGTCAGTTTTCTCTCCACCCAGTCTCCTCCACCAATTTGACTAGTAAACACTCTTTTAACAGCTCTCCTAAGCTGTTGTCTCCTCCTTTATTTATTTATAAATAAAATATTCAGAATTTACAATAAATATCGTTGACCCTACTAAGTCATCAATTACATCTTAGCATAAAATTTAACATATTGTCCTCAAATAATATTAAATTGTTTTTTTTGCAAAATTGGGGTATGTGACACCCAATGTATTAGTAGCATGAAGGGAATCGCCTGGCTGGTTCTTCTTATCGTCTTCTTTCTTGTACAGGCTTCTGGTCTGCACCATCTCTGTTTCCTTCTACTTTTGTTTGGAGGCCTTAATCATGTGTCGTATCAATTCGAAAGAGGCATAACACAAGGGTAGGCTATCACCTCCATTGCCCTTATCATCCTTCCCGACTTCAACCTTCTGACTTTGCATTGCATCTTTATTCCTTTCATCTACAGGATTTGTTTCAATAGCTGGATCGTCAGGCATATTATGCAGGTACTCTTCCTCATATTCATCATACATAGGCGTACCAAACTCGTTCTTAAAATCGTCCTTTGTGGACCAGGAGTGGTGTAGGTCGTCATCTTTAGAGAACAATTCTACAGGACTGCCTGCTCTTGCCTCAGGCCGGTCATCTTTTTGCTTACCATGAGAGAGCTCTGACGTGCCATAGACTTTCCCATTATGCTTATAGGGCCCAACCAATTTGAATGTATCTTTTATCTCACAAGCATTTTCCTGATCTGACAATTTCTTGGACATCTTAAGGTTTTTCTCAACCTCCAAACAATCAACGAACATCTACTGCATGGTGGTTGATTTTCTCTCCAAAAGAAGCAAGGACAGGTTAGGAGGAAAGGCAGTTGCATAATAGATCTTAGCATCATTCTCAAGAGGTTGGACTTCCTTAGGAATCTTGTAATCAAAGCTTGCAAATCTTCTATTAAAACTAGATGTGGCCTCATCCTCATGCCTTCTCAGGGAATAAAACTCTGAAAGTATTTTCTCCAATGGCCTTCTCCTACCCCAAAAATTTAAGAAGCTGCAAGAAAAAGCTTCCCAAGTATTGATGGACTGAGGCTACAAATGTTTAAACCATACTTTGGCATTCCCTTGCAAAGACATGGAAAAACCCCGCATGCATACATCATCATGATCTATCTCAAAAAGGTCAGAGAAATGCTCAAAGGCTTGTAAATGTTTCTCAGCAGTCAAGTCTTGCGATTCTCCATCAAACTTGGGGAGGTACTTGTAATATCTCTCGGGAAAATCATGGAGAATGGGAGGCAGTTGTAGTGATTTGTATCCGCATGGAGAAATAGGAGAGACAAGGTTAGGCATGATAGCCAAGCTATCATCCAAGGTCTCATGGATTTCACAGGGGTGTCCTTTGACATCGTGATCCCGTGGATAAAAATGTAGGCCATAATCAGATGTACAAGAAGACACAACACTTTTGGTTCGTAAAGAAGGTTAAACAGGAATATATTCATAGCTCTATTCAGAATGAGCTGAAACATAGAAGCATGTTTTGGTAAATCTGGGAAAATATAAGAGCAAACTTACAAGATAGGACAAGGCATCTTAGAAGAAACGTAGACCCAAGTATCTAGACATTCCCTTATGAATTTCTAATCTTTATAAGGGGTCCCTTGTCCAGACGGAATCTACCTGGTCTCCTTGGCCATTTGATTTTTGGGTCACACCACCAGCGGAGTTGCCGTAGTCTAAATCCTTCAAGAGTGGACTTGCCAGGTGAAAAGTACTCAACCGTCTGGATGTATGGTCAATTGTTCACCATCCACAACTAGATCTGAATATTTTTTGTTCTTCCCAGGGATGATCTTCAATCTTGTCCCTGGCAACAACGCCGGTTTGTTGGCACCAGGATTTTAAAGCCCCAAGGTTGAGGGGAGGGCTGCGCTCCCGGTGCAACAACACAACAACTTTATACCGTTCCTTCATCCCTGTGCAGTCAGAGAGGGATCTCTCATTTGTCACTGAATTCTACTCCTCATAAGATTTTAAGTCAAGGATAATCAGGGGGCCAGTATCCTGAATGAGACAAAGTGTATAAAGGTGAGATGCAAAGTGGGATTATCGGGGCGGGAACCATTGGCGATGGAGTCGAGAACCTGCGTAGTGAATGCTTGCAAGACGAAATGAAGGTGTAGGGTTGCAAATAGAGGCAAGGTAGCCACTGATGTCCCAATTAGGAGATTTTTAGCAGGAGATTGGAGGACAAGAGAGAGAACAACCCATCGCGTGGAGCACCAGCGAGATGAATTCCACGCAACTTTAGAAGAATAATTAATAAGTGTCTAGAATAGTAGCTGGAGCATAACGAGTATAAATTCCTAACTTCTATACCCTAAGTTTCATACATGAAAAAAATCAATAGACTGGAGTGAAAACAAGAAATACATTACATGTAAAAGAAGATACATATTGGGAAAAGCAGCGACACATGAATCTCTGCTATGATAAACAACTCCTCCTCTGCAATTTTATTCATAACACAGGCATCAAATCTTATTTACAATAAAGAGCCTCATCCCTAGAATGTTTCCCAATCCAACCAACTCCCCCCTTCTCCCTCTATTCGGGATTGTATTTATGCTATTCTAATGTTAAGACTACCAAACTTAAAATTGTTACAAGTCACTATCATGTGTTAACAGTACAGGGAGTGGACTATTGCCATGTTTTACAATAAACATTATGGAGACGCAATGCATGATAGCGTAGATATTTCTTAAGTTTTACTTTGTGAAAGCGATTCCCATGCGGTATACTGACGGCCAATTGTTCACTTAGGCTACTTCAAGTAAATATTTTTGCTTCTTCAACTAGCCTGCTTCTTATAGACCACATCGTTCAAAGGCTCGATAAGAAAACCTGAATCCACCACCTGATCATTTTTTCGATCCCTCCTTCGTCTGGTAACACTGTTATAAGAGGAGGCCGGAAAGAAGGTGGTCATGCACTTGGTGATGATAACCGACTTAAGAAGTGTTGGCAGTCAGCAACAACCCCTTCATTTTTGATTAAGATGAAGGGAGATCAACTCTCTTTTATGATTTACTTATTAAAAATTATAAAGAGTGCCTTCAGAATCTTTGATTCTGAAAGTACTCTCAATTATAGAAAAATCCAGTGACATATTAGAAGCTGATGAAACCATTTTTTGATAATTAGCAGCTGTCAGTTCCATAAATTTTTATATAATCAATTCATCATTAATCAATATATTTGATTATATATATGATTTAATAAATTTTAAGAGATAGTATGCTAATTGGGGTTCAACGAAAACACATTTTGGATTTTTTTGAAGCTGGTTATTGATAAGATATTTCAAGTTCTGAAAATCCTAGAACTAAAGATGAATAGTTAAAGTAAAACTCTTATTAAAACTAAAGGTTCATAGCCCATTTGTAACTTAATATCTTATCATTATTTTATGAAATTGTATATATATAGTTAGTGAAAAGCAAATAGATGAGTATCATTTAAAATTTTCATATGTATAGTTTTGTCAAAATTTCCGACATTTCGGCGGCTAGAACATCTAATTCCCTCCGCTGTTCATCGACGGTCGAATGCCCTGGTCATCGGAAGGACATTCTACTAAACATCCGCAATGGCGGATAGCGATCCCACTATGAGTTCCGCAGATCATAAACTCATCGACGATTGAAACAACTAACATTTTTCCGACGCACTTGTCTCCATCGGCTAACTTTTGGTTTTCACATCATAACAATTTGTTACTACTTTCTCGGTAGCTGTGGATGACAAACTACAAAACCCCCCGATTATTGTATTGATCTTTACGTTCCGCTTTGTTGTTTCGTCGATCCTTGGGTTTTATCTTCCGCCATTGCGGCCGCAGAAAGAAATACCTTTCCGATACTTTAGTTGTTTTCTCTTTCGATTCAGACCTTAAATGGCGAGGCGTGATGTCCTTTACATTCCGCCATTGTGGATCCCAAAGCAACTAATCACCCGAAACGTAAAGCGCGCCGCCCACCGATGCGGGTTAGTCTTTTAGTCACATGACCGTAGTCTTTTACCTTTTGTCGTTGCAGATGTACAAAGCACTCATCTGCCGATGTCTATCTCCTTCCAACTTCCGATTGGGAGCTTTCCCACCCATAGTTTAGGTCATATTTTTCCGACCCCGATCGGCGAAGTGGTTGATTTGCAAAATAAAGCTTAATGATTATTTCCATTTTTGGTTACATGATTTATAGGTAATGACAACCTTTTGTGCATGTCTGTAAAAATGCAGATTTTACAGGAACACATTTAAATTATAGTTTCTTTCATTTTTCCTGTTATAAATAGTTTTTAATAAGATGCTGTTGTTTGTTTGAAACAGGTGGGCATGTCATCGCTATCCTGCACAGTTTCAGGACGTGTCTAATATCCTGGATTTCAGTTGGAAGACGTGGTTGTTCATTAGAGAATGGAATTTCGAACCAGCCACAAATTGGCCAGTCCCTTTAAGCCAGCAAATGTTTCAGGTGTCATAATTAAATGGATCCTCGATTTTGATGATGTTCTCCTCATTTATATTTTGCCAGCAAATGATGAAGTTGTTCCAAAATCGAATGATCTAGATGCTAGATGTCACATAACAGTTGTTGCATGGACAAATTGACATTTGAAGATAATAAAGCAGTTACAGAATCGATGATTCAGATGGCAAGTGCACTATTGAAAGAAGATGATAATTAAAAGCATTAAGTCCTAGATGTTCAATAGTTAATGGACTTGATGGTTTATTTTTAGCTTTAGTTGCATAGAATGAGGAAAGGCAGTTATTAGCCTTTGTTATAAAAAATCTGAAAACTTATTGTAACAGGGGGATGGAGTGATTGAAGTAAAAATACTTGAAATACTATTTTCATGCTAGTTTTGTTCTTAGCTGAAGTTTTATCTTTGGATCTGGGATGTGACTAGAAATCTCCAAGTTGATATCGTGACTGGTATTGTTTTGGATACTCTTCATATTTCAGTATATGATCTTCTATTTTAATATTAATATAGTATACTTGGTTATGCTTGTGATTATTAATCAGTATTTCACTTTGTCAGCCCAATATTCTATTTGAATTAATATGTCGTTGTGACTGAATTTACTAGTGTTTCTACTGTAAATTCAAGATATAAGGATATATATTTATGTCTATTAGATATCATTTGTATTTTTAGAGTGATTTCATACTGATCATTATCTCTTATTCAAATATCTGGTGTTGTTTATTAGTTATTAATTAATTAGACACTTCAGAAAATTTGAAGTAATTGTTTATCTCAGTTTTTCTGATAAGTTATTTTGTAACAGAATGATTTAGTGTGCATGGCTTAAATATTTCTATTTAGATCCTACCCTTTATCTTTCCATTCATTTTACATTAATTAATAATTAATATAATATTTAAAATCGCTCTCAGCTGAGATAGGATAGATAGGACAGTTAAGATAGTATAATTATTATTATCATAGTATAGTTACATTTAACAGTTGTTAAATTTGTGTAATTCTTAGAATAATTTTAAATAATATTTATATTCAGAAAAATATTCAAAAATCAAAGACTTTCCTTAAGAAAGCAATTGTAGGATACCTTAGGTAGTTGAAAATAATTTTTAGGGTCTATTTAGACAGAAATAACATTAGGATAGATTTTTGCTGAATTTTAGTTTCTCCTTAAGAGAAAAATTCAGCTGGTAGCAGGACCATAACCTATGAGATTTTGCTACTCCAAACACACCAAATGCTGCTTTAAGCTGATTGTGTGGGCATAATCTCCTTGTCGACCTAGGTCAGAAAATCAAGTCAACAAATGGCGCTAGAAGGAGGGACTGTTAGTGATTAATGGCAGGAAAAATTAATGAGAAATTTTCAACCAGCCAACATCCTCCAGAAACTAGTAGATCATCGTTTATAGAAACTATTAGGAGCATCCTTGAACATGATCATATCACATCTCCATTTACTCTTGAACAAAGTACTCAAACTTTGGAAGAATTACGACATATTCTTACAAGAGCATATGCCAATCATCTTGGTGTGTCTCCAATAGATTATGGTCTTCCTAGGCAACAACGGCGTAATCCACAATTGAACATAGTTTCTCAAGGTTTGCAAGAAGTTGATAGCACTCCACGTTATCAAATTAGAAGTCATTAAAGACAAAATACTCAAACAAAAACTGCTAGAAGACTTACTGCAGAAGGCAGTTTTGATCAGCCACCTTCTCCTCCTGAATCACCACCTGATAGTACAAGATCATCCAATTCAGGAAGTTCCTCAAGTTCTGAAAGAAGTCCAATGGCAAGAAACATACCTGTAGGGGGAGGAGGCATTCCTACACCTAATCCACCTAATCCACAACTCCCTTGGCTAAGAACAACTACTGTAGCTGTCTCTGGTGTACAACATCCTTTTCCTAAAAACTCAGATAAACTCCTCCCTAAGTTTAATCCAGATGACAAAGAACCTACAGAAGTGCATGTTGACAGATTCATGTTGGCTGTTCAAACCTTGAATGTTCAGCATGAAGATGTAGTTTGTCATTTGTTTCCTTTGAATTTCGAAGGAAGCGCTTCTACTTGGTATTTTTCGTTAGTACAAGGATCAATCACAAACTGGGGTGAATTTAATAAATCCTTTTTTTATATAAATTTGGGGAAGATAAAACACCTCCTCTTTTAGCCTTAGAGTTATCTAGGATTAAAATGGAGCCTAAAGAAAGAATCAAATATTTCAATCAAAGGTTTCTAACATTAAAAAACAAATTTGGGGAAGATAAAACACCTGATATTTTAGCCTTAGAGTTATCTAGGATTAAAATGGAGACTAAAGAAAGAATCAAATATTTAAATCAAAGGTTTCTAACATTAAAAAACAAAATTCCAGTTGCTTCTCAACCACCCGAGGATATAATTATTGAAAATTATACGTCAGCTTTACAAAAATATTCTAGGATTGTCGTTAAGAGAGCTGGGAAAACAACATTAGTAGAAAATTTTGAGGAAGTCATTAAAGTTGAGAAAGATTCTATGTCCTATGAACCAGATAGAAGTGGGAAATCTAATACTTTTCCCTGTAGGAAGACGGAAAAACTCAATTCAGACAAAGACAAAGCATTTGATATAGAACAGCTGCAAAATGCTATTCGAACATTAACCAATGAAGTTGTAGGGTTAAAGAAAAAACAATTCTGAAGCTTCTACTTCTAGGGGATATTTCAGAAATCAGTTTAGACAAAACCTGAATACAAATAATAAAAATACACCACCTGACATAGCAGCAAATGAAGCAATTCGAGATGTTTTATCTTTATCTGAAACTCCTTCTAGTCAAGAAATAACTAAAAATGAAGAAGAAGAGGAATCAGAAAATGATGAAGAATCAGAGGAACCTCAACAAGTTAACGGTCATTTCTGGGAAAGTCTTGTGAAAGAATATGATAGTAAAAGTCCGCCTACAGGACAACATGCCTATAATACTTGTAGTAGAGCATTCACAAACACTCCTGGAGCTTCGTCAAGTTCTACTACAAATAATGACAACAATAATTCACAACCTAATAAACAAACTCAATCCGGCAAGCAGACTCAATCAACCAAAATTACCCAACCTACTCGAAATGCTCCAAAATTAGATTTACAATATGATATAATTGAAGATTTAAAGAAGACATGTGCAAACATCAGTATGTATGACCTTCTTCAAATCTACCCAATGCCTAATAGTCATGTTATAAATCCTTGCATGAGTTCAATTATTCCTAATACAAAACAAAATGTTGCTGCAAACAGTTCTAACAATGATTCAACAGCAACTGAAAAAGGAAAACCAACGGCTGACAAAGCCTCGCTTAGAGGTAAGAATTCTAAATCAACCACACCTCCATTCTTGCTTACCTTTGATATTTTCAATAGGAATGTTCATAATTGCATGGTAGACTCTGAAGCATCCTCCAATGTCATGCCTTTATCAGTATGAAAAAAGTTGAATGGGAAATATGTTCCATCGAATTCTCAAATAACCCAATTGGATAGGACAAATGTGAAGGTTGTAGGGGAAATGAAAGATGTCCTAGTCAGGATTGCTTGTAACCCTTCAGTTTATCAAATTATAGATATTGTTGTTGCAGATATTCTAGATGCATATGGGCTGTTTTTAAGTAGGTATTGGTCTCAACAATTGAATGGATTCTTTGCCACGGAATGGTCAACATTATGGTTACCTAAGAACGAAAAGTCAAATCAAATAAAGATAAATAGAGAAAGATATATGAAACATACTGTCACAGAACTGCATGATCCTAGCGAACCTGTTTTATTTTCAGATTGTATTATGGGGAATTACATGTATGAATTGGGATTTGGAAATTTTAAAGCTGAAAATTCTGCCTTTTCTGAAAATAAACAACAATCTGAAATTAGGAATGTGACATCTATTTCTCCCAACTCTTTATTCAAGGAAACCATTAATGATGTAGATAATATTAATATTGTGAATATTATAGAAAGTAAAGTGGTTGTGAATAGTTCCATTTGGACTTTATATTTTGATGGTGTGAAATCCAAAGAGGGGGCAGGAGTTGGTTGCCTATTGGTGGACCCTCAGGGAAATAAAACATGTATAGCTTGTAGGATGGAATTTAATTGTACAAATAATACTGTGGAATATGAAGCTTTAATACAAGGTTTGAAAAAATCAATTGATTTGGACATCAAAGATTTAATTGCATACGGTGATTCTGAAATCATCGTCAGACAGGTTCGTAACTCCATTCACTGCCTATCTGAACATTTACAAAGTTATCAACAAGAGGTATGGAACCTTATCTCACATTTTGATGCATTTAACATAATTTCTGTTCCTAGAAATCAAAATCAAGAAGCAGATTTGTTGGCAAATGTAGCATCAAAGTTAATTCCGTCAAAATCTTTCACCAAATTTCTTTTTAGTTGAGTTGATTTTTAGGCCTTCTATACCAGATAATATTTTTAATTGGCGTGTATTTGACAATGATGTGCAGGTGCTGAATTTTCTAATGAATGTGGATACCTTTAAAGATTCAACCATAGATGAGGTCACTCATGACGAAAATCTGCGGGATTTTTCGGTAATAAATGATTTTTGTTCAGTTGAAAAAGCTTTTGAAAAGGTAAAACGAGTCCCTAATTTAGTACTAAGATTAGAAAATTTCTTTGATCTGTAGGATAAATTTAGATCTGTCCCTAATTGTAAAACTAATAGCTCTCGAATGAGGTATGAAACCATCAATTTAGGAACAGAACTAAATCCCCAAACTATAAATCTAGGAGTAGATTGCAACCCCACAGAAAAAACAACATTTTTAAAACTATTTAAGGAATTTAAGGATGTCTTTGCTTGGACATATGATGACCTGAAAACCTTCAACACACAAGTCATGCAACACATAATTCCAATTAAACAGGAGTCGAAACCTTTTCAACAAAAGCTAAGGAAATATCACCCGTCACTAGAACCGACAATTAAGAAGGAGCTAAATAAATTGGTAGCTGCCAAGATTATTTTTCCCATCAGACATAATCAATGGGTAGCAAACTTAGTTCCAATTAGGAAGAAAAACGGGGATATTAGATTATGTGTAGATTTTAGAAATATAAATAAGTCTTCTGAAAAGGATAATTACTTAGTTCCTCCCATGGAACAAATTATTCAAAAGGTGTCTGGATCTGAGATACTATCCCTCCTTGATGGTTTCTCAGGGTACAACCAAATATTAGTCTCTCCAGATGATCAATTGAAAACTACTTTTAGAAATCCATGGGGAACGTATGCCTACCGCAGGATGCCCTTTGGGTTAATCAATGTTGGAGCAACTTTTCAACGGGCAATGGATATTGCTTTTAGAGGCTTAATTAACCATTCACGCATTGTCTATTTGGATGATGTTACTGTATATTCTAAACATCGACCTGATCATATTAATCACCTTAGAAAGATATTTGAACGATGTAGAAAGTTTGGAATATCCTTAAATCCTAAAAAAACAATATTTGCTGTTTCAGAAGGTATCTTATTAGGTTGTGTGGTTTCAAAGCATGGAATCATGATTGATCCTGAAAGAAACCAAGCCATTTCAAAGATAACTTATCCTTCTAGTAAGAAAGCGATGCAATCATTTCTTGGAAAAATAAATTTTGTTAGAATATTCATTCCCAGTTTCTCTGAAATCATTCGTCCATTACAGAAAATGATTAAGAAAGATGCTATTTTTAATTGGGGACAAACAGAAAAAAGAGTCATTTCAAAAAAATTTAGAAGCCATTTCAGAAGCTCCTAGCCTTCTAAGCCTATATTTTAACAAGGATTTCATATTGTATACTTTTGCTTCTGATATTTCATATGCAGCAGTTTTAACCCAACTAAATCATAAAAATAATGAAGTACCAATCTCCTTCATGACTTCAGATTTCAAAGGTGTTGAACTTAATTATCATGAAGTTGACAAACAAGCTTTTGCTGTTTTCAAAGTTGTTAAACATTTTCGTCCGTATTTATTGAAATCTAAAATGAAAATAATCATCCCTTATTCCTCAGTCAGAAACTTGTTAGTGCAAAAGGACTTAGGTGAGAAAAGAGCACCTTGGATGACAGCCCTTCAAGAGTATGACTTAGAAATTAAACCCTCAACGATAGTCAAAGGTCAAGGATTATGTAAATTAGTTGCTGAAGCTGCTCATTTACCTAGTGATAAAGCTGAAACTGTTATTGATGAGGTTTTACTTACCAGAAAAATTTATTTTTATCCTCCACCACAAGATTCCTGGTATGCTGAAATAAGAATACTTTTGGAAATAGGAACTGCTCCTGATTATCTAGAACCAAGGAAGAAAAGAGCACTTAGATTAAAATCTGCTCCTTATTTATTAATTGATAATATTCTCTTTCAGAGAAATTCAGACGGAGTATTGCTTCGATGTCTAGACAAAGATGAAACAGAAGTAATTCTGAAAGAGTTACATTCTGGACTAGTAGGAGGTCATTTTGGTGGAGAAACTACTGCGCACAAAATTCTTAGGGCTGGTTATTGTTGTCCTACCTTGTTTCGAGATTCCTATACTTTTGTTAGAAAATGCCAGGAATGTCAACTTGCTGTGGGAAGGGTTAAAAAACCTGCTTTTCCTTTACAACTTGTTTCAATTGAAAGACCCTTTTAGCAATGGGGTATTGATATAGTAGGGCCAATAAATCCTCCCTCATCTAAGCAACATAAATATATAATAACAACAACTGATTATTTTACTCGTTGGGCAGAAGTTGCACCATTAAGGGTTGTAAATACCAATCAGGTTATATTATTTTTAGAATTCTTTATGATAACAAGATTTGGTATTCTAGATTCCCTCGTTTTTTATAATGCTTCATATTTTTCATCAGTTGAGTTAACCCAATTTTCCTTAGAAAAGGGGATAAGAATTAGGTATTCAGCTAACTATCATCCTCATGGAAATGGTTTAGCTGAATCAACAAACAAAAATTTATTGAAAATTCTCAAAAGAACTATTTCAGTTCACCATCGAGATTGGCATACATAATTAGTCAATGCCCTTTGGGTAGACAGAGTAACTCCTAAGGCTGCAATAGCTAACTCACCATTCTTCTTAGTATATGGAACTGAAGCTATTTTACCACAAAATTTATTTTTACTTTCATTACAGTTAGCTCAGTCTGTTCAAGATGAAGAATGTCCAGCAATGGAAAAGAGAATTAATACTCTGCTAAAGCTTGAGGAAGAAAGAGAAAAGTCAAAACAACACTTTACAAAACATCAACAGATTGTGAAATCTTGGTTTGATCAATCCTTTAGTTCCAATCAAGAATTTCAGGTGGAAGATTTAGTTTTAAAATGGGATAAAGTTCACGAAGAAAAGGGAGATCATACTAAGTTTTAGAAACTGTGGTTAGGTCCCTTTGTTATTTCTGAGAAAATAGGTCCAAGTAGTTTTCGATTGCAAACACTTGAAGGTCAGTCCGAAACTTTCCCAGTGAACAGACTGATTCTGAAAAAATATTTCTGTTAATATTTTCTATCTTAAAATGTATATAATTTGTTTGCTGTTTGTAAATAAATTTATATTTTTGTATATAAACTGGTTCATAGTACAAAAAATTAAGGATGATGAGAAATTCATAAAACTTTTGTAACTTTCAAACATCATTCTGTTATTTTCAGCTAGTTTTAATTATGTTATTCAAATAGTTTAGACTATCAAATTTTTGTATATAATCAGTCAGTAATCTTTAGTTAGCAGCTGAAGAAATAAATGTAAATAAATAAATCTTCAAGTTAAAAATTCAGTTTGTTCATGAGCCTAAAAAAATTATGATACTAGACTGAAATCTTTTAAAAATTTGTTCAGGATGATCAAGGTTTCTTAAATCTATAAAAGACCTATCATTATTCTATTTGTAAGTGTTACTCAGATTATTCCTTACCTTTTTATTTTCTTTATATAAAATGGGGATAGCTTATTAATGTCTTTTTCGAAGCTTGTACTTAAAAAAAACTCTTACAGATCTCTACCATCAGTCTTCAAAAGTGTTTACAATCTGAAAAAATTTTAGAATTTGTTCGAGTCCATAAAATGCTAAAGTGAGAGACAAAAGGTCTTAGTAATAAGTCGGTCTGATCAGAATCACAAATATCACTAGTATGACATTATTAGGTAACTTGTAATGGCTTTTGGTATAAAAAACAAAAAGAAAAGGGGTCTCATCACGAGCCAGCTGATTCATTTTCTGGTGATATTAATGACTGTTAGTTTTTCATCACATTTAAGCTAGCATTATGAACTTAGGATCTTTTCACTGAGAGAATAACAAGCACAACAATAAAACATAAGCACATCACAAGAGACAAGAGACACAAAGAGATTTTCCTCGGGGAAACCATAAAGGAGAAAACCCCGCAACTTCCTCTAAGATAAAATCAGCACCAAAACAGTAAGAGATCTCCCAACAGCAGTGGCCTTCTAGTCCCAGTATATTTCCTCCTCCACAAGTGCGCCTCACTTAAGAGAGTGAATGATGTGTTTCACAATGTGATAAATAGAGAGACTCTCACTCTCTATTTATATTCATCCATTCACTTGAATTTCCTTTTCACACATAGGCTCAACCTAATAATTACTACTCGAGCCTACACCTTAATTAGTGTATAATAACTCAAGTGCCCTGAAACTGTGGGGACTTACCTTATGACTTGATATGACTTGATTACATTATTAATCCTCCCGATCGAAACATCGGGGCATGACCACATGACTAAAATACATAATAGAGACATCCCAGAATAAACATCGGGTTACAATATATAAGATACATAGAAGAATACATTCCGAAGTTACATATACATCAACACTCCCTCTTAACTAGGAAGGTATTCTTTCGACACAATTTTCAGCACTGGTCTTCTTCTCTGTATCAGCTGGATCATCTCGTCTTCAAGTCATCTTCGTCTTCAAGTCATCTTTGTCTTCAAGTCATCTTCAGATCTGGATCATCTCTCGATCTGGATCTGGATCATCTCTCGATCTGGATCATCATCACTGGATCTGGATCGTCTCTCGATCTGGATCATCATCACTGGATCTGGATCATGTCTTGATCTAGATCATCATCGAACATCGTCACTGGATCTAGATCATCTCTCGATCTGGATCAACATCACTGGACTGGATCTGGATCATCACTCAATCTGGATCTGGATCTGGATCATCTCTTGATCTGGATCATCACTGCTAGATCATCATTACTGGATCTGGATCATCACTTGATCTAGATCAACACTGGTGCTATCTCATGATTCTTCTCGTCATAGGAAGTTCCACAGAGCCAGCCCTATTTCATGTTGGTTGTAGGCCTACCCTCATGTAGGTCTTCTCCCAGCACTTACATCTGACTTGCTCGTCAGAAAGGCATGCCCAGCACTCACATTTGATCTTGTAGTAAACTATAATCCCATCAGAAAGGCCCGGCACTCACATTCACCAGCATGATAGGACACACCTACTATCATCTGTGAAATGGCTCAGCACTTACAACCACCAGCATGATAGGGCACACCTACTATCATCTGTGGAAAGGAACAATGCTCACATCCACCAGCATGGTAGGACACACCTACTACCATTTGTGGAAAGGCTCAGCACTTATAATCACCAGCATGGTAGGACACACCTACTACCATCTGTGAAAAGGCTCTGCACTTACAATCACCAGCATGGTAGGACAAACCTACTACCATCTGTGAAATGACACTGCACTTATAGTCACCAGCATGATAGGACACACCTACTATCATCTGTGAAATGGCACAACACTTATAGTCACCAGCATGATAGAACACACTTACTATCATCTGTGACAATGCTCAGCACTTACATCCATACAGGTGGGAACACATCCTGCTCACAATGATGGAAGGGCATGCACTCATATCTGATCATGAGGGGAACACATCCCAGCAATCATATCAGAATGGCCCCCAGTCCTCCTCGACTGAGCTACCTGGTAACTGACCAGGTGCCTCCATTCTACTAGAGAATGGCAGTTGCCCTTACATCCGACCTGCTCGTCAGAATGGCCAACACTCACATATGACATGGAAGGAACTTAATCCTTTAGCCATGAACAGAATGGTTCAGCCCTTACATCTGATCAAGTGGGAACACATCCCTCTATCACATCAGAATGGCTACTCAATTCTTACACTGAGTGTTCTTGGTAACTGACCAGGTGCCTCCATTCCTAGAATGGCAATTTATCTTACATCTGTCCTTCTTGACAGAATGGCTAGCACTCATATCTGACATGAAAGGGAGCAACCCTATCATCATGACAGAATGGCTCAGCCCTTACATCTGACCTACTCGTCAGAATGGCTCTCTCAGTCCCGGACTGAGTGTTCCTGGTAACTGACCAGGTGCCTCCATTCCCAGAATGGAAGTCAGCACTCATATCTGACATGGAAGGAACCAAATCCTCTCACCATGACAGAATGGATCAGCCCTTATATTTGACCTACTCCTCAGAATGGCTTTGGATCTCTAGCACTCATATCTGACATGGAAGGAACCAAATCCTCTCACCATGACATAATGGCTCTGGGTTTCATCACTTTCTCTTGGAAGGAACCTCGATCTGGAGAACACCAAGTCTCTCTCTGAAGTACTCGAACTTCAGCCTAGCTAATGGCTTCATCAATACATCAGCTATTTGTTCCTTCGTCGCAACATACAAGAGCTTCACTACTCCTCTATGCACCATATCCCTGATATAGTGATACTTGATCTCGATATGCTTTGACTTGTCATGAAACACTAGATTCTCTGATAACTTCACGCAACTCTGGTTGTCACAATGTATACAAGTAGCATCCAACTGGAGATCAAATATATCAGACAGTAGCTTCCATAGCCATACTGCCTCACAACTAGATGAACAAGCTGCGACATACTCTGCTTCAGCTGTACTCAGTGCCACACAGGATTGCTTCCTGCTAAACCAAGAGATCACATCTGATCCCATATTGAAGCAACATCCCGAAGTACTCTTCCTGTTGATGGCACTGCCTGCCCAATCTGAAGCAACATAACCTTCCAGGTTAATCTTCTGATTCGCATCGTACTTGAGCCCATAATCAATTGTACCCTTTAGGTACCTCAAAATATGCTTTGTAACTATCAAGTGAACACTCCTCCGATCTATCAAGTACTGGCTCAAGGTGTTCACAGCAAAGCAAATGTCTGGTCTCGTGTTCGTCAGGTACATCAATGACCCAATCATCTGATGATACATCGTAGCATCAACCGACTCTGATGAAGCATCACTCAATAGCTTCAGGTTCAATGCCATAGGTGTGGCCATCGCCTTGCAATCCATCATCCTGAACCTCTTCAGGATCTCTACTGCATACTTCCCTTGTCCAAGGAATATCCCATATGTACTCTACCACACCTCCATGCCTAGAACAATAGTGCATCGACACATAACAGGAGCATCACTGGTCTTCTGTCTTCAACCTTGAATCAAAGGTTGAAATCCACTTTACTCTCAGTAAAGCCTAGAATCATCAGTAATCTTTCCATCCTGTCGTACCATGTCGAACCTCAGGATCTTCTGCAATCACTCCCTCTGAAGCGGAGCATCATACTCCCTCTGTCTTTCGTACTCTATGTACTAAAACATTCTATACTGGAGTGACAAGTAGTATCCATCTAGGATCACTGGATACTAAGATCCTCTATCTTGAACTTCTTCAAAAGTTCATCTTACACCCATCTGTGAGCTTGTCAACCTCTATCAACCTTGTGGCAAAGGTTAAGATATTCATCAAGCTCATCATGTATTCCTTATCCCATGGGTGTCTTCTAAAATCGTACAAATCCTTCTTTCATTTGCACACATGATTATGTATGTCATGTGACTTCACTTCTATTAGCTGTAAATGTTTCTTTGTAGACTATGCCTTCTCTTCATGAGAAGCCTCATGCTATGAATCTTTCTTTGTATCCCACGATGTTTCCATCTACTCCATGATGGAACTATGAACTTCTCTTTAGGTCTCGATACTACGCCCATACATCATTCTTCTTGAACTGATCTTCCCTTTCTTCTTTGTGGCTGGAAGGTTCTGCATCAATGATGTCACTGCACTCATCATATTATTCTTTGTCTTTGAACTGTCGTCACTTGTTCTTCGGAACAAGTCTTTATTCTTCTTTGCTTGTAGGCGATTATGTATGCGAT